>OU015555.1:1801681-2058390 GCA_907165065.1 Caprimulgus europaeus | reverse complement strand
CCAGGCCTGTAGATTTGCATGGGCTTGTTGTGATCCCAGTGCAGGACCTGACACTTGGCCTTGTTGGACCTCATACAGTTGGCTGCAGCCCATTGATCCAACCTCTCCAGGTCCCTCTGTAGAGCCTTCCCACCCTTACATACATCAACACTCCCAACCAGCTTAGTGTCATCTGAGAAATTACTGAGGGTGCACTCAATCCCCTCATCCAGATCATTGATAAAGATGTTAAACAGGACTGGCCCCAACACTGATCCTTAGGGAAGGCCACTTGTGACAGTCCTCTAGCTGGATTTAACTCCATTCCCCACCACTTTTTAGCCCACTACACTACCCTCATCCTTGTCACTGTGATTCCCAGAACAGCCCTCCTAAGACAGTTCAACAAAGTCCTTTTTCATCACCATCTTCACCTTTACTCAAGGCTTTTCTCTACAGCCTGTGCAGCAGGAAGGATGGGGATGGGGAGGGACTGAAAAAAATGCTCAGGAAAGCCATGAGCTGCACAGAGAGCCCACTGGAGTGGTGGACCTGTAGTATTTGTTGTATCCTAGGCACTCCTCTGGAAGTGTGGGATATTGAGAAGGCTTTTGGTGTCAGGGATATAGAGAAGGCTGGCCCGTGTCACTGTGAGACCACTCTCAAATACCTTGCAAAGGGCAGAGACAGCAGAGAGGATTTTGCTGTCTTGGAAAAGGCAGACATGAAACCAGTCTTCAAAAAGGGCAGGAAGGAGGAGTGAGAGTATTCCTGACTGTCCAGGCTCACCAGGGAAGGTGATATGGCAAGTCACCCTGCAGCCATCTCCAGGCATTTGAAGGACAAGAAGGAACTGCTAAACACATGTGGGAGGGAAAAGAAGGGGATGTTTTGTACCCAGCCTTTAGCAGGACCTTTGATGTGGTCTCCTGTAGGCTCCTTAGAGACAGCTTGCTGACAGCTGGACTGAAGAAGTGCAATACGCTGTGGGTGGGAATTTGCAGAACAATGAAGTTAACTGTTATCCTTGGTTCAAAGTCCTCCTGGCAGCCACTTTCTAGTAGCATCCCCCAGTGAACAGCCCTTGACCATCACTGTGGAATGTCTTTTAGTATCTTTCTGTATTATGGGACTAAATGTACTTTCAACTCCTTCATGCATGATGTCAAGTGGAAGGGACCCCTTGAGCAATCTCACCTAGTTAACACTGCCTGGAGCAGGAGAGTTGGACAAGATGACTGTGGTGGGTTAAAATTGGCCATCATGTCCCCACCAATCCATTGTCTCACTCCCCCTCCTCAGCAGGACAAGGGAGAAAAACCTCCTGGGTCAAGACAAAGGCAGCCTTGATGCGGTGCCAGCACTGCTGGGTAACAGCCAAACCATTGGTGTGTGATCAACATGGCTTTAGCCAGGAGTGGGAAGCACAGCAGTGTATGGGCTGTGGTGGGGAAAGTGAACTCCATCCCAGCCAGAGCCAGGACAACAGTGTTCAGGGGTCTCTTCCCACCTGTGTTACTCTGGGATTCAATGAATCTTTCCCTTGGAGAGCTCTTTGATGGGAGTCTACAGCCTGCAGAGCAAAAGAGGCAACTGTGGGACAGTGTGGGAAAACCTGTGGTAGAGATGGCAAAGGGTGCTGTGAAGGCTGGAAATTGCCAAGAGAGTCCAAGTCTTTGTCCCCTTGGCTCTGCCAATCGTCTCTGTGGCCAATGCCTATGAGGAGACATGTTGTCCTCAGGCACTGGGGCCTCCTTCCCTCCTTGCACACCCCAAGTAAGGCTGGGAACTGTCCTACCATTGTCCTTCACTCAGCATCACACACCCCACTGCCCCAGGAAGAGCCCCGAGCAATGGGTGAGGGACAGGATCTGCCTTGCAGGGGCTGGGGCTCAGGGCTTGGCCTTTCTGCTTCATCAAGCCAAGCCAGGGTTTTCTCAGCAGCTGAGCTGCCTGCACAGGGCCTTGGCCTACCTGCAATCATGGCCTCCAATTGTCTGCTCTAACGAGTCCCTGGGGAGCCTTTGTTAGTACTGGCCCTCAGTGGGACTCATTAATACTTCAAGATACTTCAGGTTTTTCTTCTGACTTTGACTCATGGGAAGGTGTGTACAATCTTCTCTCAGTACCTGGGGTGCAAGGACTCAGCTCCAAATGCATCATGGGGCTCATTAAAACAAAGCAAGCTCTAATTTATATTAGTTTCCTAGTATAGATACAGAGAAAGATTTCCAAGAGCTTCTAATAAAAATGTCCTTTTATTTTAAAGGGTGTAGTTTATTATTTTTTGGTCTAGAGAAGAGATGATAGCAGAATGCTCTGCTTGATATTGATCCAGAGTCTCTCCTAAGGAGATGTGGACAGGCAGGAAAAGCTGTCCCTTGAGGCCTGACACAGTGTGGACAACCTTGCTCCTCACCTCCCCAGTCCCACCATGTCTCTCATCAGCCACCTGGGACTTGCATCCCTTTTCCTCACATCAGACTTCTCCCCTGCACTCTGCAGCTGGAAGTTACAGCTCCTTTGTACCAGCTCCCACCTGCTTTCCCTCAAGAACTGGCTGCACAAAGGCAAAGAAGGATCTTTCCTATTTCTGAACAAACAAACCAGAACTGATCTGATTCATCGTTAAAACAAAACCCACTGCTCATCTCTATGCCAAGTTCAAGCTGCCACCAATGAGGTTCACTTTCCACAAGGCATAACCATGCAAGAGATGTTTTGAGCTTATAGGAAATTATAAATGAAACACAATTAAAGATTTGGCCAAAGGCCTAATTAGACAGATCACTGAGAGACAGGCAAGCTTTTAACTCCCTGAAGCTCAAAGCAGCAACTGGATTGTTGAGAGGTGCCTGAACGATCAAAGAGTAAGGGGAAAGGCAATGTGGAGAGCAATTGCAAGGGCTTCTGTGCAGGTAGGCTGCTGGAAAGGTGGCTTCAGACATGGTCAGTTGTGTTAGGACAGGTGGAAATAGGTGACAGGTGAGGGAGATGAAATGCACAGCCTAATGGAGAGAGCACTGGCAGTGCAAAGGCAGTGGAAGGGCAATAGTTCTCCTCTTGCTATTCATGCACCTCCTGAAAACTCCTCATTTTGATCTCCTGGGAAAGCACTGACATTTGATTAAAAGTACTCAGTTCTTTCACCTGATGAGGTCATGCTCATAGGTGCAAAAATTCCTCCTCAGGTTTTCAGGCAGCGCTCCAGTGTCTGACCATAAGTATCCAGTGCTGCCTGCAGAGTGCCCAGTGTCTCTGCAGCACAAGCCTGGGACTGGCAGCTGTCACAGAGGACCTGCTGGAGATGAGACACTCTTGGAAGCTGCAGCTGGAGCCTGGGCAGAGGGTCCCAGGGCACCTAAACTGGCACCATGTGCCTGTGTCTCTGTAACTCCATCCCACCCCAGCTTTATGATCACAATTCTTTGCAAACAAAGGCTGTACACAAAATCCCCCTGAGACTAAAATATTAACAGAAGACAACAAAGCAAGGAGGACAACAACATCAACAATTTTTGAAGCTTAAATTTAACACAGGATATTTCTTTCACTTTACATCTTTCATGCTGTTTCTTTGTTGCTTCATTTTTAAAAATTATTCTCAACACTTCCATCATACTGGAGCCTACAGCATTAAAAAGGATATTTTTTTTTTTGTATCTTGCACAGAGCCCAGGGCCCCCAAAACCTCCCTCCCCTAGATTGTCAGTGCCACCTCTAACTCTTGTCACAGAGTGAATCATCCTGAGAGGTGTTGTCCACTCTTTCCTCATGGAGGAAAACAGGGTACAAAGCTTCAGTGAAACGCTCTCTTTTTGGATGGCCAAGTTTGCACTAAGCCCATCAAATCTGTGTTATCTGTCTGTCTCTTAAAAGACACTGGTTGTTTGGCTTTAATCAGAGAGTTTTACATAGGGTGGAGTGCTCAGAGTCAATCATTCAGCATTATCTAGATGCTAAGTCATGTTGATCCCTAGTCCAGGACTTTTCAGTTTCCCATGTGCTGCCAGTGAGCAGGTGCACAAAAATCAAAATGTCTCCTGCCATTCTCACATCACAGGGACACAGTGACACCTGCACTCCTGCCATTGTGATGTCACAAGGACACAGCCACCACTGTCCTCCTTCAACTGTGACATCACATGGACACAGCTACCTCTGATCTGTTGCTACTGTTACACCATGGGGACACAGCCACCGCTGCCCTCATCCCATTGTGACATCTGTCAGAGACAGAAAAGGGAGTGCTTTGTCTCAAATATTCTCTTGGAAAAAGACCAATTGTCTCTACAGATGAGCAGCCTTGCTAATCAAAGGAGGAGCAGCCTCACTGATAGTTAGAGATGAGCTCACATCTTCCAGGTGTCTGATAAGAGAAGCTGTGGGATGTTTGAAGGACACCCCACCAACTCCCTTCCTTACTCCCTTGCTGGTAAGGAAGTCCCAGGGGCCCACAAAGTCACCAAATGGCTGCTGCATGTGCACAAAGATGGTTACCACCCCCCACCCCTTCTAATGCAACATCACATCACCTGGCACTTCATGTGCTGATTGAAGAAAGTCAGGTGGAGACCTGAGAACTTTTGTCTATGAAAAGGTGAATTAATAATGGCAGTGTGGGTGCCTGCCACCCAAGGATCCCAGAATGGCTGGACTGAACTTTGCTGTAACTTTTCTCTTTTTTTATGTTTTTCCTTTTTCAATCTTGTGTTTTCTGGAAACTTTTCTGTCTCTCTCCTTGTTCTCTTTTCTCTTTCAATCTTCCTTTTTCTTTCCCAGCTTAACTACATTCTTGGCACATAAGGGATATAAGTTTTCAGCATTGTCGAGTGATCACTAGTTTTTAGTGTTGTGATAAATTTTTAGTGTTGCCAAATGATTGCAAGTTTTGATAGTTATTGTTCAGTTTGCTGTAGGTGATGACATTGCTGGTGTTTCTAAGTGGCTGTAAGTTTTAGTTTTGTCACAAAGTGTCAGGTGTGTGCAAGTTTCCTTGACCAAGTCATTTGCTTTGTTGTTTTTGTTGCCAAGTTTTTTACCTTTTGTAACACTGCTGCACTTTTTACTACACTTTTAATAAACTGTAGTTTAATAGGATCTCTTGAAGTAATGGTTGTCACTGCTGTGAGATCCAAAAGCAACCTCCCCCTAACCCCGCTGAGTGGGATGGGACAGCAGTGTACAAAGGCCCAAGGTGTTTGTGGCTATGAAAGGGTGGCCAGGCTAAGAAAAGATCCAGCAACGGCTTTCAGACCTGGCTGCTTTGGTGTAGGAGCCAGCAGCAGATGTTTACAATTTCAGAAGCACAGTCAACACAGCATGTGATCATATTCATGGTCTAGGGCACCACTCAAGTTGCAAAGCCCAGGTGTGTTAGGGCTATGAAGTGGTGACCACATGGAGAGAAGGACCAGCAAGAGCTTTCAGACCTGGTTCCTTTGCTGCAGGAGCCAGCAGCAGAGGGTTCTCACTTTGGGGAAGTGTTCGCCACACATTAGCCAGGTCCAAAAGTCCTCATCTCCACTTGGGTGCCTTTTCACAACTCCTCCCACACTCCTGCCAGAGTATTGTTTGGTGAGTTAAAACACAATTGTAATTGTATTGGTCTAACACTCACTTGACACAATGTTGGTTTATTGTGGTTTAGATTTGTTGTTAGAGCTGTGGGAAGGAGCTCTTTATTGGCTCCTTGTTGCACTGACTGTCAGCTCTGGAATCCTGATGCAGTGTCTCACTCAGCTGCACCGTTTAGTGACGATTGTGAGAATAATCTGGGATCTGTGTTCTCTGTTTGCAGCATCTTTGTACTTCGGGTGTGATCTTCTCGATTTCATTAATAATGACACTGTTTGGCTTTTCTCCTCGGGAAGCCAATCGATTGATCAGACATCTCTGATCCTCGGGTGTCATCTGCTGGAAATGACTAAAAGTTACACTTTTAGCTGTATCTCCTGGGAAGCCAACACATCGGGAAGCCATCTCCATACCTCGGGTGTCTCCTGCTGGAAACCACTAACAATACACGTCTGTCTTGTTCTCCTCCAGGAGCCAGTTTCTGAAGGGGATTGCTTCCCACCATTTCCCCTTGTCTGACAGGCCAATTCCAAAGACTTTAAATATTCTTGGGAAGGTCAAACCTGCCTGCTCCTTTGCTCTGCTTCCTGAAAAAGCTTCAGGTCTTGGTAAGGTTAGAGCAACTAGTGTAGAATATCACCCAGAGATCACCCCCTGCAACAGGTACTGCAGTTACTCAGACCCTGAAGACAGAGACTGCAGCTACTCAGACCCAGGTGATGGGCACTGCGGCTTCTCTGATCTCCATGGCATGCACTGCACTTACTCAAACTCCAGCAACAAGCACTGCAGCTACTCAGACTCTGGTGAAGGGCACAGTAACTGCTGCAGCCTCTGCAACTGCAGCTACTCAGACCCCAAAGACAGACAATTCAGCTACTCAGACCCCAGGGATGGATGAGGCAGCTGAACTAGAGGATCAGCCGGTGCCAGTATCGATCACCCCTGTACAGAATAAGAAACAGACAAAAAAAACAGCCCACTTAGTAAGGGATGAAGAAGAACCAGGGTCATCACGAGAACAGGAGGAAGAGGCAGAACCAGAGGTAATGACCTGATCTTTATCCATGAGTGAGCTATGAGGTATGAGAAAATATTCCAGCCTTTAAACAGGCAAGTGCATTATCTCCTGGCTGTTCCACTGTGAGGTGATGAGACAAGTAGCTTGGAATTAGCGGGTAGGGAAGCCAAGCAGCTGGGATCCCTTTCCAGGGAAGAGGACGTTGACAAAACAGTTGGAAAAAAGACACAAACCTTCAACCTCTGGAGACAACATGTGTCAGGCATGAGGGAAATGTGTTCTCTTTTAAAGAGCTTTAAAAGAAAAGCACAAATGGTTTACAGTATTAGATCTGAAGGATGCCTTCTTTTGCATACCTCTAGAGAAAAAACAGTCAGGCACTGTTTGCCTTTGAGTGGGAAAATCCTACAGCAGGATGGAAGATACAGCTCACATGGATAGTGTTGCCACAAGGGTTCAAAAATAGTCCAACTATATTTAGTTGGACTAAATCAATTAGCCAAAGAGTTGGAAATCAATTAGCCAAAGAGTAAGAAATCTGAAGAAAATGTAAGCCTGGAAGACTGATATGTGGATGCAGCACAAACGTGACTATTAGTCTATTGAACTTTTTGGGTCAAGGAGGCTATTGGGTGTCCCAAAGGTAGGCCCGAATTGGAAAAGAAATGGTAATTTATTTGGGTTTTGAGATCTTGCAGATTGGGAACTGAAAAGAAGGAGGCCATCTGCCAGACGCTGGAACCCAGGAATGCCAAAGAACGGAGAGCTTTCCATAGAATGGGGAGTTGGTGTCAGCTGTGGGTTCCCAACTACGGACTTACAGAAAGACCTCTCTATGACACCTTGACTCCAGTGGACCCTTCAATGTCCAACAGCCTTTCAAAACATCAAGAAAGCAGTAATGTCAGCCCTGGCATTAGGCCTGCCAGATCTATCAAAACCATTTGAACTATTTGTGCAAGAAAGACAGCATCTGACACAGGCGGTGCTGACCCAAAGATTGGGTGTCCTGGTTTTTCTAGGATAGAGTTAGTTTTCTTCTCAGTAGTTAGAAGAGCCGTGTTTTGGTTTCAGTTCAGACTTGCTTTGAGAACATCATTGATAACAGTACCGATGTTATGAGTTGCTGCTGGAGCTCAAGGCCACCGTGTCTGGCTGTTCCCAGCTGCATTAGGACTGGGAGGGAGAAGCACAGTGAATAGCAAACCCCAAACTGGCATTGGGATGTGCCAGTGAAATATTCCAGATCATACCCTGTCATGTCAGGATATTATCCGGGGCTGACCAGAAAGGGGGGTGGGTTGGCACAGGTTTGCTCTCGGGCTCTTGTTCTTCCGGGATCACGGTTTCAGTTCGGGATTGTTGCTCCTCTGGGATCGTTATCTGGGAATGGGCCGGGCTTATCAGTGGGTGGTGAGCATTTTGCACTGGGTTAGCACAGGTTCCCATCACAATTACACCAGTACACCGGCAGCAATATCATGCCAACTGAAATTCTGTAATTCCCATCCATAAACTGATTTGTCAGTTGGAGAGCCAAGGAGTGATCAGCAGGACTTGCTCTCCCTTTAACAGCCCCATATGGCCAGTGCTGAAGTCAGATGGGGAGTGGAGACTGACAGTGGACTGTGGTGGCTTGAATGAAGTCACACCACCATTGAGCCCTGCCGTGCCAGACATGTTAGAGCTCCAGTATGAGCTGGAGTCCAAGGCAGCCAAGTGGTACGCCACCATAGACATTGCCAGTGCGTTCTTCTCCATTCCTCTGGCAGCAGAGTGCAGGCCACAGTTTGCTGTCACCTGGAGGGGTGTCCAGTACACCTGGAATCGACTGCCCCGGGGGTGGAAACACAGCCCCATCATTTGTCATGGGCTGATTCAGAAAGCACTGGAACAGGGTGGAGCTCCAGAACACCTGCAATACGTTGATGACATCATCAACATCATGGTATAGGGCAGTACAGCAGAAGATGTTTTTGAGAAAGGGGAGGCTCCAAGTAGTAAACCTGAGACTGCTGATGGTGGATTCAGATGATGGATCTTTTCTTACAATTGGGAAACAGCATGAAAAGAATGAATGCCACAAAGTGCAGCCTGATAGTTTGAGACTTGATACAGGAAGAAAGAAATGTCACTTGAAGGGCAGTGCTGTGTTGCAACAGCAGTCTGGATCAGCCTTTGTGTTTCAAGGAACAGCGCATGACCAAGTATCAGTAAGAGTAGGAAGATATTCATAGAATCATAGAATGTTTTGGATTGGAAGGGACCTTAAAGATCATCCAGTTCCAACCCCTGCCGTGAGCAGGGACACTTTCCACTAGACCAAGTTGCTCAGAGCCTCATCCAGCCTGGCCTTGAACACTTCCAGGGAGGGGGCATCCACAACTTCTCTGGGCAACCTGTTCCAGTGTCTCACAACCCTCACAGTGAAGAATTTCTTCCTAATATCTAATCTAAACCTACCCTCTTTCAGCTTAAAGCCATTTCCCCTTGTCCTATCATTAAGTGCCCTTATGAAAAGTCCTTCCCCAGCTTTCCTGTAGACCCCCTTCAGGTATTGAGAGGCTGCTACAAGATCTCCCCGGAGCCGTCTCTTCTCCAGGCTGAACAGCCCCAACTCTCTCAGCCTGTCCTCGTAGGAGAGGTGCTCCAGCCCTCAGAGCATCCTCGTGGCCCTTCTCTGGACTCGTTCTAACTGGTCTATGTATCTCTTGTGTTGGGGGCTCCAGAACTGGACACAGTACTCCAGCTGGGGCCTTACAAGAGCAGAGTACAGAGGGAGAATCCCCTCCCTCGACCTGCTGGCCACGCTGCTCTTGTTGCAGCCCAGAACAGGGTTGGCCTTCTGGGCTGCAAGCGCACATTGCCGGCTCATGTTGAACTTCTCATCCACCACCACTGCCAAGTCCTTCTCTT
This sequence comes from Caprimulgus europaeus, assembly GCA_907165065.1. The sequence goes on along the minus strand of OU015555.1, from coordinate 2,048,897 downwards.
CAGAGCTGGCCTCAAGCCACTCATGGCCCAGCCTGTACTTGTGCTTGGGGTTGCCCCAACCCTGATGCAGGACCTTCCATTTAGCCTTGTTGAACTTCATGAGGTTGGCACAGGCCCACCTCTCAAGCCTGTCAAGGTCCCTCTGGATGGCATCCCGTCCCTCCAGCGTGTCAACCACACCACTCAGATTGGTGTCATCGGCAAACTTGCTGAGGGTGCACTCAATCCCCCTGTCCATGTCACTGACAAAGATGTGGAAGAGCACCAGCCCCAATACCAAACCTTGAGGGACACCACTCATCACCGGTTTCCACTCAGACTTTGAGCTGTTGACCAAAACTCTTTGAGAGCAACCATCCAGCCAGTTCCTTATCCACCGAGTGGTCCATCCATCAAACCCACATGTTGCCAATTTGGAGATAAGAATGCCATGTGGGGCAGTGTCAAACGCCTTGCACAAGTCCAGGTAGATGACATCAGTTGCTTTAGCCTTGATGTTCTTCCTAATGCAGTCCCATGTGTTGTTGGCCTTCTTGTTGCAAAGGTGTAAAGCCAGAAGGAAAAAGGCTTTTGGGAGACCTAATAACAGTCTTCTCGTACGTTCCTGACTATGAGAGAGAAAAAGCAGCCAGGCTCTTCACTGTTGTGCATGATGGGAGGATGCTCAAACCAGTGGTGCGTGCTCACTGTGAATAAGACCAGCTGCATGCAGGGCTGCACTGTGGGACATGTGGTCACTCAGACAGGATTGTAGAACCATAGAATCATACAATCCTAGAATCACAGACTGGTTTAGGTTGGAAGGGACCTTTCAGTGCCATCTAGTCCAGACCCCCTGCAGTGAACAAGGATATCTTCAACTAGGTCAGGTTGCTCAGAGCCCCATCCAACCTGACTCTGAATGTTTCCAGGGATGGGGATTCTACCACCTCTCTGGACAACCTCTTCGAGTGTTTCACCACCCTCATTGTAAAAAATCTATTCCTTGGCTCTAGTCTAAATCTCCCCTCTTTTAGTTTGACATAATTACCCCTTGTCCTGTCGCTACAGGCCCTGCTAAATAGTTTGTCCTTATCTTTCTTACAGGCTGCCTTTAGGTACTGAAAGGTCACAAAAAGGCCTCCTGGAGCCTTCTCTTCTCCAGGCTGAATAACTCCAACTCTCTCAGCTTTTCCTCCTGCTAGAGGTGTTCCATGTCTTTCATAATTTTTGTAGGCCTTTTCTGGATCCACTCCAACAGGTCCATGTCTATCTTGTACTGAGGACTTCAGACCTGAACACAATTCTCCATGTGAGGTCTCAGTAGAGCAGAGTAGAGGGGCAGTACCACCTCCCTTGACCTGCTGGCCACGCTTCTTTTGACGCAGCCCAGGATACAGTTGGCCGTCTGGAATGCAAGTGCACATTAACGGCTCACGTCCAGCTTTTCATCCACCAGCACCTCCAAGTCCTTCTCTGTGGGGTTGCTCTCAATCCTTTCATCCCCCGGTACCTCCAAGTCCTTCTCTGTGGGGTTGCTCTCAATCCTTTCATCCCCCAGTAGCTCCGAGTCCTTCTCTGTGGGGCTGCTCTCAATCCTTTCCTCCCCCAGTCTGTATTGATACTGGGGGTTGCCCCAACCCAAGTGCAGGACCTTGCACTTGATCTAGTGCAACCTCATGAGCTTCACACGGGTCCGCTTATCAAGTTTGTCGAGGTCCCTCTCAATGGCACCCCATCCCTCAGGCATGTCAACCACAACACTCAGCTTAGGGTCATATCAGAAAACCTGCTGAGGGTGCACTCCATCCCCATACAGACCCCTGAGGGACACCACTCGTCACTGGACTGCCATCTGGACATTGAGCCCTTTAGCACTACCCTCTGGATGTGATCATCCAACCAATTGCTCATCCACAGAACAGTCCACCCATCAAATCCATGATCTCTCCAACGTTTAGAGAAGGATGTTCTGGGGGACCATGTCAAAGGCCTTACAGAAGTCCAGAGAGATGATACCCCTGGCTCTTGCCTTGTCCACTGATGTAGTCACTCCAACAGTGATGTTATTATCCCCCTTGACTCAGCACTGGTGTGGCCACATCTAGACTAGTGTGTCTCTGTGTGGGCCTTTCTCTTCTGAAGAAATGAGGAGGAACTGGAGAGGCTCCAAAGGAGATCTGCCAGGATGGGAGCTGGGGCCTATGTGGAGAAGCTGAGGGACTTGGGCTTCTGTTCCTCTCAAAGTGGAGGCCCAGGCTCTATAGTAGTAACCTGCAACTGCTTGAATGGTGATTTCAGAGATGATGGAGCTTTTCTTTGTAGTGGGAAGAGAAGCAAACCTCAATAAAGTGCAGCTCATAAGGTTCAGACTGCATGTGAGGAAAAATAAATTTCACTCAGATGGTAGCATTGTTGTGCAAGAGGTTACACGGAGGGAGTCTGGCTCAGCCCATGGCTTTGTGTTTCAAGGAACAGCCAACGAGGGTGGAAAGACATCAGTAAATGTATAGAAATGCTGGCATGAGAGCTATATGGGAAAGCAAGATGGGTGTCAACAACCTGCAAGGAAAGAGGTGCAGGCCTGGGACAGTGTAGGACAGCCTGCAGTAGAGATGGCCTAGGGCTCTGGCAAGGCTGAAAGGCCCAACACAGCCAAGTTTTTTTCTCCTTGGTTACTTGGCTGTGGCAGTTGTCTCTGCCACCAAGGCCTACCAGGAAAACCTTTATTTTGACGCTCTGGACTTCACTGTTCTGGTGAAGTATCAAAGAGTTTTCCTTCATTTGGCACAGCTCACTCTCACACCCTATCCTAGTTTTTAGCTGAAACAGAGCTGAGGGTTTTTTAGTAGCCAGAATAGTGCTGTGTTTTCCTTTCAGCCTGGGATTTATTATGAGAGCAAAGCTGATAAGGCACCAGTGTTTTCATTCTTGTTGCTGGAAGTGGAGGACTTCATGTTCTGCTAGTCTACAAGTGCAAGATTTAAGGGGATGAGGAATATTTAAATTAATAAGTTAAATTGGCATTTGGATATGCCAATGAGATGTTCCATATCATATCATATCATATCATATCATATCATATCATATCATATCATATCATATCATATCATATCATATCATATCATATCATCATATCACGTGCAGCATATTAGTGAGGGTCTCTTCCTCTTTTGTCCCTCTCTGACCTTTGCTCGGGCTTCCAGTCTTCTGGGGTTGTGGATTGTTGCTCCTCTGGGATCGTTATCTGGGCATGGGCCAGGCTTGATCAGCAGGTGGTGAGCAATTGCACTGGGCATTACTCATTTGCATACTTTGTAACTATTATCACTACTATTTTAATATTAGTATTATTTAAGTTTTCTTTTATTTCTATTATTAAATTGTTCTTCTCTGAACCTATGAGTCTCCCTAGTCCTCTCCCCTGTCCCCTGGGGGTTGGGGGGAAGTGGGTGAACGGCTGCGTTGGCTGCTAGCCAAGGGCTAGCCCAGTGAAACTATCACACACTCCAATGACCCCAGAAAAACTCTGAGCCTCAAGTGAGGAACATGATGGGCCTGAGGGTCAGGGTTTGGCCTTTCTGCTTCATAAAACAAAATGACAGGTTTTGCAGCATCACAGTCATCTGTGCAGTGCTTTTTGCCTAGCTGTCCTCACAGCCTCCAATTATGTTCTCTAACGAGCACATGAGGAGACTTTTTCAGTAACAACCCCCAGTGGGACCAATTAATGCTTCAAGGTACTTTTGGTTTTGCTTCTGACTTTGACTTCTTGAGCAGTTTGCTCAGTCTCCTCTCAGTATCTGAGATTCGTGGACCCGGATGCTAATACACCATGGGGCTCATTAAAACAGAGAAAGCCTTAATGAGCTATTTTGCTGCCTGTAATTTTCTTCAAGTCTTCAAGACTTCTACAGCTAACTTGAGTCATTTCATAATGTACCTAAGGAAGAAGATTGCAAAGTGCACCTACTAATTAAAAAAATTAAAAATATTTTAAAGGTTATATATTATTATTTTTCAATTTAAGGAAAAGGTGAGAGAATCTTTCTCTAATTGATGCAGAGTTTCTCCTCAGGTCTGGACAGGTAGGAAAAGCAATCCCTTGAGGTCTGACAACTTTGCTCCTCATCTCCCCTCCTTCAACTTTTCTTTCATTGGCCAACTGGGATTTACATTGCTTTTCCTTACATCAGACTTCTCCACTGATCTCTGCAGCTGAATGTTACAGCTCCATTGCACCATCTACTCTCCTTAGAGAACTGGCTGCACACAGGCACAGAAGGATTTTTCCTACTTGCAAGCAAAGAAAAGTAAAGCCTGATAAAGTTTAATAAACAATAAACACACTCTTCAGCCGTATGCCAAGTACAAACTGCCCTTAATGAGGTTGCCTTTCGACAAGGGATAACCTTCTGAGAAATGTTTTAGCTAGAGAGATACAGAAAGGTAGATATGAACATAATTAAAGAGTTGGCTAAAAGAGGCAATTAGACTGCTGAAAGACAGGCAAGCTTTTAGTCCCTGAAGCTCAAACCAGCAGCTTAGGTGAGAAGTATCTGAATAAACAAAGAGTAAAGGAAGGAGAAAACTGAAGAATAATGGAAACAGACTTTGTCTAGAGAGTCTGCATCAGAAAACAAAGATGATTTTAGAAATGATCATTGTATCAGGACAGGTGAAAATGTATGAAAGATCAGCGAAATTCAATACATTGTGTAACAGGCAGGATAACAGTCATGAAGTTAGAGGGAAAGTTCAACATTTCTTAGGAACATCTCTTTTGAAACATCATGGGATTGCTAGGGGTCTCTTCTGAGTAAGGACAAGTAAATGTTGTACCTTGTTGGGGAATGGCTCAGAGAGCAAGGCAGAATAGTTGTACAAGCAGAGCCTGTCTAACATTCAGCAGGCTGCAGTGGAAAAGTACTGAATACTGACACTGACTACGACTTTACCTCAATCTGGTGAACAACCTTGAGAAAGTGAGTGTGTGAAAAATGTAGAGAATGCTTCACCATTAAACCGCAAGTAGGAGGACCATGTAAATGTAACGCTTAGAGCTTAAGCCAATTAGCAAAGGACTAGTAGGAATAATTATCGTAGCCTGTATAAATATGACTGAATGAGAGCAGTAAAGTGAACTCTGCCTTATCACTCACATTGAGTCGGCTCACATAGTTTCTCCGCTCGTCACAAGTGGCGCCCGAACAGGGACCTCGCGTCCTGACCTGTTGTCACTGGACAAGCGGACTCGGAAAGGCACTGGCGGCAGCGACCAGGGACCAAAGATCCAGAGCTCCAGGAGAGCGAGGGTCCGGTTCCTCAGGAGGCTGAAAGCTCTATTGTGCAGCTCGAGCCGGATCCTGATTGCAGTCCGAGGACGTCTACCTGAGGTTATGGAAACACCGCTGGAATCACAGCTGTGAGTACCCCTGACTATGGAACGAGAGGTAGCGCTAAAACTGTTAGAACGCTTTTTAGAAAAGCGGGGCGTAGGTCCTCTGAAGGATCTCGCCGGACTTCTTGCCTTAGGCAAGGCAAAGGGACACAACCAGCTTGGTCAACAGATCGAGTTAAGCAGCGGAGGAAAGGACGTGCAGCACAAAGCAGGCAAGCTGGCAGCCGGTGCTGAGAGAGGGCGAGCGACACTTCAGCCGGCTCAGAACAGCCAGGCGGGGCCGCAGGCAATCGCAGCGGTGTCGACCATGGGTAAGGAGGAAGCCCTCTCCTTGCTTAAATGCTCTTTGGAAAAGCGGGGTGTGGCGTTTAACCTGAAGCATTCAGCTGGGCTATGTGCTTATGGTTTCGCTAAGGGGTTTTTTCAAACTCCTGATAAGTATTTTGATGAGGGTGAGTGGCGGAGTTTTGGGAATGAACTTTGAGACACTGTTATAGATGGGGACAAAGCTGCCAAGGGACTCCAAGTGCCATGGAGGGAAACAGTGAATGCTATTAAGAAATATAAAATGGAGCACGACTTAGCCACTGTGGACACTCAGAGTCTCCGGTCGACTTCTGGGGTTGTGAATGCTGAGGTGGTGGTGACTCCCGACATTTTTGAGATGTTGCAGCCTGGACTTCCCAGTGGGGGGGCGTCTGTCATGATTGCAGCATTGGCGGCGCTAGCTCAGGGAGGCGTGTCGGAGCGGCCGAGTTTTTCACCACCCCCACCTCCGGACACCACTAACCTCAAGTTTCCTGAAGAGGTTTCTACAACTGCTAAGGAGGGTCAAATGTCTGCCGAGCCCCCATCGCAGCGGCCCATCACGTTTCCAGTTTTTCCCCCCATGGCGATGGCAGCCGCGAGGGCCCGGGGGGGGCGGCAGGACCCGCGCTCCTGGGGCGGGTGCGGTGCAGGACTGCGCACTGCTGGGCAGGGTCAGCACGGACGGGATCAGCGACTCGAGCCAGCTCCGCAGCCAGAAGGACCCGGGGGGGGGCACTCCTTCCCTGGCACCCCCCTGCTGAGGGAACCCCCAGCCCCACCGCCACCGGGGAGGGCAAATACCGACAGAGCTCTGTTTCCCGCCGGAGCCTCTGGGAGAAGCTCTCAGAGGGGCCCCTCCCCTCTCCATTATTTTTTGAAAAAAAAAAAAAAAAAGGAATCCCATGCTACGTTTCACCAGAACGCTCGAGGGCTGCACCACCAGTTCAATATCACTACGGAAGAGGCCCGCGGCATTGTTCGGGCATGTGCTACCTGTGGTCATCATGGCCCAGGACTGGGGATTGGGGTGAACCCAAGAGGTCTGGGTCCCTGTGAACTGTGGCAAACGGATGTTACACATGTTAATGAGTTTGGGCGGTTAAAATATGTACATGTTACCACTGACACTTATAGCAGATACACATGGGCCACCCCTCAGACGGGGGAAAAGGCATTGCATGTAACACGTCATCTTACCAGTTGTTTTGCTGTTATGGGGGTTCCCAATGCCATCAAAACTGATAATGGGCCTGCGTGTTGTAGTGAGAAAGTTAGGAAATTCTGCCAACTATGGGGTGTTAAACATATAACAGGGATACCGCATTCACCAACCGGTCAAGCTGTGGTAGAACGGGCCCACCAAACCCTGAAACGTTATTTACAAAAGTTTAACAACGTTACTGATGTAGCAGAAAGGCTGTTGCGAACCGTTTTAGTGTTAAATCATACATGTATTTTTTCTGATCAGGAATTTCCCCCTGCCATGATACATGGGAGAGCAGTAAGTGAAAAGGAAAGGGAACCTATGTATGTGATGTATAAAGAACCAGAAACGGGATTGTGGAAAGGGCCAGCGGAGGTGAAATATCCAGGCAGAGGTTACGTGTGTGTCGTTACAGGGAAAGGTCTTCTTTGGGTTCCTGCCAGATTCACAAAACCCGCCTTGAAGAGGAGCCCTGAGGAGTGCATGGACACCGTGCCCGTTAATGAGCACGCTGATCCGGGTCCCCACCACCTGTCCCTTCTGTTTTAAGTGTGAACCGTGGGTATTAGCTGAAGGGCTCTGTGCCCGCTGGTAAGCAGAATGAGACACAGACGCCGTGGGGTTGTCCACCAAACAGTTTCCCCCTGGGTACTTTTTGGTCTGTTGGCAAGTCATCTTCTGGCACACTAGCTTCACAGTCTGCCTCTTGGTCTGTGGGGATCATGCTTGGGTGGCATCCCACAGCATCCCACTGGGGGTCCATGCTATCTTAGCAGGCTAACATTGTTTGCCCCTTCTATACACCAAATACAGGTTCGGCGGTCACTAGCAGGATTAGGTGGCGGCTGCAAGGACGATGTGGAGTTGTGGTTGTGCCCAGAGATATTTTTTGCTTCACTGTTTGCACCTGGGGTTGCTGTTTATAAGGCCTCAGTAACTTTAGAAAAACTTGCTTGTTAGAGTATTAAACAATTTAACCTTACCTCTAAGATTATTTCAGCCCTTCCTACAGGTGTGGATAGCGTGAGACACGCCGTGTTGCAGAACCGAGCAGCTATTGACTTCTTATTGCTGACTCAAGGACGTGGTTGTGAAGATTTTGACGGTATGTTTTGCATGAACCTTTCAGATCATTCTGAATCCATCCTTAAAGCCCTCCCTAGCGGCCCTGAATCAGAACATGAAGCACATCAGGCAACACCACGGCAGCCTGGACTGGGTTCAAGAACTGTTCCAGGGATGGGGTTTCTCGGGATGGACAAGAAGCCGAATCAGAGAGCTGTGACACCTTGTTGTTTTTCTTATGGTTATCTTGTTAATTTTGTCTTTATGCTTTTCTTGTATTAACCTTTCCTCTGAAGGTATAAGCTAGTGGTTCAAAAAGAAAAAGGGGGAATTGTTGGGGGATGGCTTGAGGAACAGGGACATTAGTTCCCTGGGCAACTTAATCACTGGCTTTTAGCATGGCTAAGCCTTGGCTAGAACGCGGGACAGCTAGCACGTGGGAGCTGTGCAGAGAGTGTTTGCAAAGTTGCAGTGGCCAATCAGAGTATGACATGTATGCATAGCCTTCTGAGGTGGCCAATTGGGATGTGACATGTGTGCATGGTCGTTGTGGGAAAGCATAAAAGAAGTTGTGTTCTGCAAATAAAGTTGAAGCTTGTTTACCATCCATATTGGATCGATCCCTTGCTTCCTCAGCTCGCAACACAAGTCTTTAATTGTGTTTCATTTATAATTTCCTATAAGTTCAAAACATCTCTTGCATGGTTATACCTTGTGGAAAGTGAACCACATTGGTGGCAGCTTGAACTTGGCATAGAGATGAGGAGTGGGTTTTGTTTTAACAATGAATCAGATCAGTTCTGATTTGTTTGTTCAAATATAGGAAAGATCCTTCTTTGCCTTCATGCTGCCAGTTCTGGAGGGAAAGCAGGTGGGAGCTGGTACAAAGGAGCTGTAACTTCCAGCTGGAGACTGCAGGGAAGAAGTCTGATGTGAGGAAAAGGGATGCAAGTCCCAGGTGGCTGATGAGAGACACGATAAGACTCGGGAGGTGAGGAGCAAGGTTGTCCACACTGTGTCAGACCTAAAGGGACAGCTTTTCCTGCCTGTCCACATCTCCTTAGGAGAGACTCTGGATCAATACCAATCAGAGCATTCTGCTATCATCTCTTCTCTAGACCAAAATATAATAAACTACACCCTTTAGAATAAAAGGTCATTTTTATTAGAAGCTCTTGGAAATCTTTCTCTGTATCTATACTAGGAAACTAATATAAACTAGAGCTTGCTTGGTTTTAATGATCCCCATGATGCATTTGGAGCTGAGTCCTTGCACCCCAGGTACTGAGAGAAGATTGCACACACCTTCCCATGAGTCAAAGTCAGAAGAAAAACTTGAAGTATCTTGAAGTATTAATGAGTCCCACTGAGGGCCAGTACTAACAAAGCCTCCCCAGGGACTCGTTAGAGCAGACAATTGGAGGCCATGATTGCAGGTAGGCCAAGGCCCTGTGCAGGCAGCTCAGCTGCTGAGAAAACCCTGGCTTGGCTTGATGAAGCAGAAAGGCCAAGCCCTGAGCCCCAGCCCCTGCAAGGCAGATCCTGTCCCTCACCCATCGCTCAGGGTTCTTCCTGGGGCAGTGGGGTGTGTGATGCTGAGTGAAGGACAACGGTAGGACAGTTCCCAGCCTTACTTGGGGTGTGCAATGAGGCAGTGAGGCCCCAGTGCCTGAGGACAACATGTCTCCTCCTAGTCCTTGACAGCAGAGAAAATTGGCAGAGCAAAGGGAACAAAGAGTTGGGTTCTCTTGGCAATTTCCAGCCTTCACAGCACCCTTTGCCACCTCCACCACACTTTGTCCCACACTGTCCCACAGTTGCCTCTTTTGCTCTGCAGGCTGTAGACTCCCATCAAAGAGCTCTCCAAGGGAAAGATTCATTGAATCCCAGAGTAACACAGGTGGGAAGAGACCCCTGGACACTGTTGTCCTGGCTCTGGCTGGGATGGAGTTCACTTTCCCCACCACAGCCCATCCACTGCTGTGCTTCCCACTCCTGGCTAAAGCCATGTTGATCACACACCAATGGTTTGGCTGTTACCCAGCAGTGCTGGCACCGCATCAAGGCTGCCTTTGTCTTGAGCCAGGAGGTTTTTCTCCCTTGTCCTGCTGAGGAGGGGGAGTGAGACAATGGATTGGTGGGGACATGATGGCCAATTTTAACCCACCACAGGCATCTTGTCCAATTCTCCTGCTCCAGGCAGTGTTAACTAGGTGAGATTGCTCAAGGGGTCCCTTCCACTTGACATCAAGCTTGAAGGAGTTGAAAATACATTTAGTCCCATAATAGAGAGATACCAAAAAACGTTCCCCAGTGATGGTCAAGGGCTGTTCAGCGGGGGATGCTGCTAGAAAGTGGCTGTCAGGAGGACTTTGAACCAAGGATAACAGTTAACTTCATTGTTCTGCAAATTCCCACCCACCGTCTATTCCACTTTTTCAGTCCAGCTCTCAGCAAGCTGTCTTGCTAAGTTAGGGACAGGGTTCTGGTTAAGGTTAAGGTAATCTTTTGGATGCCATTATGGTTATGGCTTTATTTAATGTTAAATTTAGGGTAAGATTTAGTTTTAGGATTAGTGTTATGGTTCGGGTTAAGTTGAGGGGTAGGGTTAGGGTTAATTTGAGGGTTAATGTTAGTTTAGCATCAGGGATAGGGTTATGGTTGGGGTTATGTTTAGGTTTCGGATGCCATGAGGGTTAGGGTTGGGTATGATTTAGGGCTAGGATTATTGTTAGAATTTCTGTTTAGTTAGTGTTAGGGCTCGGATTAGGGTTTATGTTTATGGTAGCATAAGAGTGAAGCTCACAGTGAGAATTAGGGTTAGGGCACAGTATTATGGTTACTGTTAGTTTTTGATTTAGGGTTATAATTGGGGGTTAAATTTAGGGTTAGTGTTAGTGTTAAAGCTTAGGGATAAAGTTTTCTGTAAGGGTTAGGGTTCAGATTACGGTTAGGTTTAGGGTTTAGAATTAGGTCAATTAGGGTTAGGGTTAGGTTTAAGTTGCAGGAGAGTTTAAGGTTAGTGTCTGAGTTAGGCTTATGGTTCTCATTAAAGCTAGGGGTTAGAGTTAGGGGTAGGGTTAGGTTTAGTGCAAGTTTTGGGGGTAGGTTAAGGCTTAGGTTTAGGTTGAGGTTTAGAGTTACGGTGTGTTTCTTTTGAGCTGCTTGTGGTGTCAAAAGTCCCCGAGTATCTGATGTGACCGTGTGTGTAACCAGGTTATGGTTAGGGTTTAGATTGAGGTGATTTAGGGCTTGGGTTTGTCTTAGGGTTGGATTTTGGGCTAGGGTTCTGTTAGGGGTAGTGTTTATGTTTCAGGGCAGACTTAATTTTAGGGTTACAGTTAGGTTCATTGTCCGTGATAAGTTGAGGGTTTAGGTTAACACAAACCCTAGGTTTGCGTTAGGGTTATGGTTAAGATTGGGGTTACAAGTAGGTTTATCTTTAGGGTTAGGGTTAGAGTGACATTAGAGTAAAGTGGAAAAGAGGCACGTGGAAAAGTTTTTGTGTCGTCCCTGCTCAGAGGGAATCCATGACACAGCCCTGAAGATCTGCACATGGGACAGCACAATGAAATCAAAAGACACTGGAGCTATGGAAAATGTAACCACAATAAGCCCAGTGTCCCTGAAGTGGGGCTGGGAGAGCGCGTGGGCTGTGGTTCCTGGGACCATGGGGTGACTCTGTTGGGCTGTGCTGGTCAAGGTGGGAGACAGACTCAGCTGATTGTGGTCACTGCCAGCAAAGCATCCCACACAAGCTCTTAGGTGCCCACGGAAGATGCTCAGAGGGACCCTGCCTTGTTCCAATGCTGGGAGATGTGTTTGGGTGCTGCACTGGTTCCAGTCTATGAAAGGTGACTGAGGGTAAAATGAATCTATGGAAGTCAGCTCTGTCACAGAAGTGCCCATGACCTGTCCTTGTCTGCAGGACTGTCACACAGCAGGACTGTGACCCAACTTCCAGAGCACTCGGGCCTTCCACCAACACAGGGGCTGAGAAGGAGAGTGTGGAAGGGGAAAGGGAGCAGCTCTGGAAAGACCAAGCACTGGTGCTCCTTGGCAGTGCTGCTGTGCTGGGAGTATTTTTCTCTCCACCTCTGTACACAGGTCCTGCTGTGAAGCTTTATGAAGGCCTCAGTGAAAGGTTCTTAGACAGAAAATTCACTGCAGGGTCTTTTAATCTGTTTAAAAACACAGAGAGCACTGCATCTCATTTACACAGTCCCATCTATAAGTAGACATTGAATTGGAAGTGGGTTGAATAATAACATTTAATTTTGAACACTATTATCGCAATGAAAAAAAGAGACCTCAGACCAAGACCATCACCACCAAAAACCTGAGAAGGCTGGGCCTGTAATGAGTTACATCATGAACACTGTGCAGAAGAAAACAGGCCCTTTATTGCTTCTGAAAAACTTCCAGTCATCATTTTCCTTAGGGCGTCCTTGAGCTCCTGGTTCCTCATGCTGTAGATGAGGGGGTTCAGTGCTGGAGGCACCACTGAGTACAGAACTGACACCACCAGATCCAGGGATGGGGAGGACATGGAGGGGGGCTTCAGGTAGGCAAACATGGCAGTGCTGACAAACAGGGAGACCACAGCCAGGTGAGGGAGGCACGTGGAAAAGGCTTTGTGCCGTCCCTGCTCAGAGGGGATCCTCAGCACAGCCCTGAAGATCTGCACATAGGACACCACAATGAAAACAAAACACCCAAATGCTAAACAGGAACTAAACATGATAAGACCAAGTTCCCTGAGGTAGGAGTGTGAGCAGGAGAGCTTGAGGATGTGAGGGATTTCACAGAAGAACTGGTCCAGGACATTGCCCTGGCAGAGGGGTAGTGAAAATGTATTGGCTGAGTGCAAGACAGCATTGAGAAACCCAGTGCCCCAGGCAGCTGCTGCCATGTGGACACAAGCTCTGCTGCCCAGGAGGGTCCCGTAGTGCAGGGGTTTGCAGATGGCAACGTAGCGGTCATAGGCCATGATGGTGAGAAAAGAATACTCTGCACCAAACAAGAAGAGTACAAAGAAAACCTGTGCAGCACATCCCAGGTAGGAGATGGCTCTGGTGTCCCAGAGGGAATTGGTCATGGATTTTGGGATAGTGGTGGAGATGGAGCCCAAGTCAACTAGGGAGAGGTTGAGGAGGAAGAAGTACATGGGGGTGTGCAGGTGGTGGTCACAGGCTATGGTGGTGATGATGAGGCCGTTGCCCAGGAGGGCAGCCAGGTAGATGCCCAGGAAGAGCCAGAAGTGCAGGAGCTGCAGCTCCCGCCTGTCTGCAAATGCCAGGAGGAGGAACTGGGTGATGGAGCTGCTGTTGGTCATTTCCTGTTTCGTGGCATGAGGACACTGTTCAAAAGAGGAAAGAAGAGAGAAAACTTAGAAGAGACTCCTGTGAGCAAAGCCACTCCCTTGTTCACAGAGATCCCCCCAGGTGAAATGCATTTATTTTCTGTGGTTTGTGCTGGATGAGTGTGCTGTGAGGAGCTGAGGAGTCAACTTTGCTCTGCTGCAGTGGGTACATGGAGCTGCTTTGTGACAGCTCCACCATTCACAGGGGATGTCAGATGGAACCCGCCTGTAATGGAAAAGTTCAGTATCTGCACTTTTGACTGAGAAGAACGTGGGCTGCACAAGAAGAGAGGTTTAGCACATTCTTATAAGAATTGTGTTTCTGGTTTTTATTTTTCAACACCATATGTAGGGAGTGTTCTTTGTAGGTTTAAAAATCTTCATTTTTATGGCTGAAATGTGAAGTTTTAACGGGACATGCAAAAGTGCTGTTCTCCAGAGAGTCAGCTCCTTGCCCAGCAGACAATGCCCAGAAGGAATCTCCAGGGAAGGACCACAAGAGAGGTGCCTGAAGGCAGCCTCCCGCAGTGCTTCTTGGCAGTTTCCCCCCACCCCTTGCTCATGGCTCTGCTGCCTGCAGCTCTTTCTCTGTGCCCAGGTCTCCTCCCTGCCAGTGCTCCCAGAGCCCATCCCACCCACTGTGTGCTCAGCTCTGCCCTGCAGACACCTCCCAGCCCCAGGGCACTGCCCAGTGTCAGCTCTGGCTGGGCAGGCTCTGATGGCACCATCAGACCAATTCTGATGAGCCTGGAAAATCCATAGTGATGTTGTCTGTAAGTGAAGGTGTGTTGGTTTCTGATACTCCGGGGTTTATTCACCTTTCAGAGAAAGAGATTTGGAGTCTCACTGCCTCCTCTGACAGGTGAATGTTTCTGTCCCATTGCCCACCTAGAAAACATAGAGTAGAAGATTGATAGAAGAGGATCCTTCCCTTTCAGGGAGCCCCTGCCTTGCTGTGCTTCTTGAAAAATCTCCTGGCAATGTGCTGTGCTGATCTGCAGCTGAGAGCAGCCCTGACCCACACAGCACCCTCTCAACAGCAGGACCCTGCCCTGCCAGGGCTGGCTCCTTCCAACCACAGCTTCTCCCTGCAGCACTGGGAGGAGCTCCCCGGGCAGGCTGAGAGCTGACCCTGGCAGGCGGCAGAGTCCCTGCCCCGGCACACAGCCCCTGGAGTGCAGGGACCCTGCTAGGAAGGACAGCCCTGGGCACCCCTGGCTGCACACCCGCTTTCACACCATTCCCAATGGCCTACAAGAGCCCCCCACCCTTACACAGCCCCTAAGCTGTGGGCTGTGCCAGCTTGAGGAGATGCCTCCAGGAACACCAGCTGCATTGCCCTGCACCCAGAGACTTACCGTGCCAAGGGCTGCAGAGATTTCTCCTGCAGTGAGCTCGCAGTCATCCTCTCAGTCCTGACCACCTTCCAGCTCTCTCTCTGCCTTGCTCATCTCCCTCAGACACCCTGGCAGTGCCCTTCTCCCTGCTGCGCTTTGCAGAGGAGCTGCCCCTGGGCAGAGCTGCAGAGAGACAGCTTGTCATGAGCTCCCTGCACCCAAGGAGCTCAGCCCAGCTCAGCAGCAGAAGCCCAGAACAAGATATTTTAATAACTGCCTCACGTGGTTTTGACGCTGAGTTCATGAGATATTGAGAGGAAGTTGAAGAAACCTCCCAAGAAGGAATTGTCAGGTGCAGCCTCCAAAGTTTCTTGCAGTGTTAATGGGTCCCACGGAGGGACACTACTGGGAAAGCATCTCCAGGGTCCAGTTAGAGCAGAAAAAAGGAGACAGTGATGACAGGTCAGGAAAAGCAAGGTAAAGGTGGCTCTGATGCTGAGGAAACCTGGATGTGTTTCATTAATGCAAAGGGCCAAGCCCTGACTCCATTAACCAAAGGCCCAGGCCCTGAGCCCCAATCCCAGGGAAGGGAGATCCTGTCCCTCACTCATTCCTCAGGGCTGTTCCTGGGGCAGTGTGATGTGGAGATGGGTAATGCCAAGGGAAGGACTGTGGGACAACACTTCCCAGGCTCCCAAGGATGAACAAAGAAGCAAGGAGGTCCCAGTGCTGGAAGGAAGAGTTGTCTCCTCATAGGCATCAGTGGGAGAGAAATAGCCATCACCAAAGGAATTTCAGCTTTTCCACATCCCTCTCTCATCTCCACCACAGACTGTCCTACGGTCTCATATCACCTGTTCCCCTTTCCCTGCAGGCTGTAGTCACCCACCCAGCTGACCCACCTTGCTCTCACCTTCCTTTAATGATTCCTCTCCATCCTCCCTGGATTTTCCTTGACATTCAAAGCCTTGGGCTGATCCAGACTCTTTCTGGGTGATGTGTTGCACCACAGCACTGAACTTGGACTCATATTTCTTTCTCCTTGTGTCCATTCTGGACCTCCCCACCTGTGTTTTGTGGCATTATTTCTTTCTCACACTGTTTTCCACTACAAAGAAAAGCTCCACCACCTCTGAAACCTCCCTTCAAGCACTCTCAGGCTACTCCTATACTGCCCTGTCTCCACACCACTGAGCCCAGGGCTCTCAGCCTCTGTTTGTTTCAGACCATGTGCTTCACATCTTGAAGGATCTTGGGAGATGTCTGGGCACTCACCAAGGTGTTTGCAGATGTAAATGTCGTGGTCATAGGCCAAGAAATACACGGTGACACTTTTTACCAAGGCCTTTCTTGGCAGGACAAGGGGCAATGGCCTTAAAGGGAAAGAGGGCAGGTTTAGATTAGATATAAGGAGACAATTATTGATGAGACACTGGAACAGGTTGTCTAGAGATGTTGTGGATGCCCCTTGGAAGTGTCCCAGGTCAGGAACTATGAGCAACCTGATCTAGTGAAAGATGTTAACTGGGGTCACCAATTAGGGTCCCCCAGGGATCAATATTGGGTCCAGCAATGTTTAATATCTACTTAAGTGGTCTGGGTGATGGGATCAAGTGCACCCTGATGAAGTTTACTGATGATATCAAAGTGACTGGGGAAGGAGACACTTTGGAAGGAAGGGCCACCCTGCAGGAAGTCCTGGATAGGCTGGAAAACTGATGAACTCCATCACCATGGTGCAGTTCTTTCAGATTCATCTGGACAGGATGCCAGGCCATCTCTTCAAGACTGTGCTTTTGTTTAACCTGATGACCCTTGATGTCCCTTCCAAACTGGTATTCTATTCTTCTACCATTCTATGATGTCCCTGTCCATGGCAGGGGAGTTGAACCAGATGATCTTTTAGATCCCTTCCAACCCAAACCATTCTATGATTTCTTGTTTCTAATTCCTCCAAACCTTCTCCCCAAGGCTGCAAATACAAATGCACCATGGAGGCATTTTAATCTGACCTTGTCCTCAACACTTCCATAAAAAATAATGAATTGCCATTTCTAGGACATGAGTTGCCATGTTCCCAGAGAAACAATTCAAAACCCAAAAGGTACAAAATTAATTCAAGGAAAGGTCCAACATATCTGTGTGACAGATTCAGCAGGTGAGTCAAAGCAAGAGCCTCCCAGGATGCCCCTGCCAACTGAGGGGCAAGGTCAGGGTTTGGTATGGGGTGTGTTGCCGTGGAGGTGCTTGTGCTGTCACAAGTGCCTGAGTTGCTCTTATGGTCGGTGTGTAACCAGGGTTGGGCTTGGGGTGAGGGGTTAGGTTTAGGATTAATGCCAACATCAAGGGAAGGGTTAGGCTTAGGGTTAGGATTTGGGTTAGGTTTGGGTGCCAGTGTTGCCACTGAGGTGCCTGTGCTGTCACAAGTGCCTGAGTTGCTGCTCTGGCCAGTGTGTGACCAGGGTTAGGGTTTCTGGTGAGGGTTGTTAGGCTCAGTGTTAGGGTTAATGTCAGGGTTTGGGTTAGGCTTAGGTTTAGATTTAGGGTTAGTTCAGGGTTAGAGTTACGGTTACGATGACATGAAGGTTAGCATTGGGGGTTAGGGTTAGGGTTCTGTTTAATGTGAGGAGTAGGCTGGGATTAGGGTTAGGGCTATGGTACAGTTAGTTTTAAGGTTGGGATTAGGATTAGGGGGATTGGACTAGATGATCTTTCGCAGTCCCTTCCAATCCCTAACATTTTGTGATTCTGTGATTAGGGTTAAATTGGGGGTAGGGTTAAGGTTAGTGTTAGGGTGAAGTTTAGGTTAGGGTTAGGGACAGGGTTACAATTACGTTTTGCATGCCATTAGGGTTACATTAGATTTAGTGTTAAAATTAGGGCAAGATTTAGGGTTAGGATGAGTGCTAGGGTCAGGGTGAAGTTGAGGGTTCAGGTTTGGTTAGGGTTAGTGGTACAGTCAGTTTGGGATGTCATTAGGATTATGGCTAGATTTAGTGTTAGAATCAGGGTAAGATTTGGAGTTAGGAAGAGTGTTAGGATCACTCTTAGGGTTAGCATTAGGCTTTAGGTTAATGCTAGGATTTATGAGTAGAGTTAGGTTTAGGGATTAGTGTTAGGGTTATGATTAGTTTTAGGTTGAGGATTATCGTTTGAGGTCAGATTTAGGGTTATTGTTAGAGTTAGGGTTAAATGTTAAGGTTATGGTTTTGGTTCAATGTAGGGGTTAAGGCTCGGGTTTTGAGTAGAGTTAGATTTTAGGGATTGAGTCATGTTTAGGTTTAGGCTTAGGTGTTGAGTGTGGATTAGCGTTAGGGTTAGGGTTTAGGGTTAGGTCCATTAGTTTTAGGGTTTGGGTGAAGTTGTGGGCTAGGTTAGGGTTAGGGTCAGCGATAGGGTTAGGTTTATGGGTAGGCTTCTGTTTAGGGTCAGCATGAGGCTGCCATTAGAGTTAGTCTTAGGTTCTATTTATGGTTACTGTTAGGGTGATGGTTACAGGTTTGGGTTAGGTTTAGAGCTTGGAATAGATTTTAATTTTAGGTTTAGGGAAAAGAACTCTTAGTTTTAGGGTCGGAATTTAGGTGTAGGGTGATGGTTAGGGTTAGGGTGAGGTTTAGGATCAGGGTAATTATTTTGATTAGGGTTAGGTTTATGGTTAGGGTTACAGTTATGGTTAGGGTTAGGTTTAGGATTTGGGTTGATGTTAGGGGTTAGGGTTAGGAGTAAGTTAGGGTTATTATAAGTTTGATGGATATGGTTAGGTTTAGGTTTAGGGTTACAGGGTGCTTCTGCTGTTACAAGTCCCTGAGTGCCTGATATGACAAGTGTGTAACTGAGTTAGGGTTAGGGGTTAGGGTTTGGTCTGTTAGGGCTAGGGTTTGGGTTAGGGTTAAGTTTAGGGTTATGGTTCTGTTAGGGTTAGGGTTTATGGTTCAGGATATGTTTTTGTGGTTAGGGTTATGGTCAGTGTTACAGTGCCATTAGGGTTAGGGTTAAGTTTTATGGTTATGTTTAGGGTTAAGTTTAGGGTTACAATTAAGGTGACAATTAGGTTAGGGTTAGGGTAAGGTTTAGATTTAAGATAAGGGTCAAGATTCAGGAGAGGATTAGGTTTGGTTTGGGCTACGGTACAGTTAGTGTTATTGTTAGGTTTGCATTTAGGTTTAGGTTTAGGGTTAGTGTTGGAGTTAGGGTTACAGTCAGGGATCTCATCAGAGTAACCAGGGTGAGGGTTAGGATTAGATTAGAGTTAAGGTTAGTTTTAAGGTTTGAGTTATCGTCTGGTTGAGGGTTTGGGTTAGGGTTAGGGCTGGGGTTTGGTTTTGTTTTAGGTCCTGAGGAGCTCTGTACCCTGGAGACCTCAGATGGAGACAGGACAATGGAGAAGATTGCCTCAGTTGATAAGGATTGGGTCAGGGACCAATTAAGCAATCTGGACATCCATAAATCTATGGGTCCAGATGGGATGCATCCACGAGTGTTGAGGGAGCTGGCTGAGGTCATTGCTAGACCGCTCTCCATCATCTTTGCTAAGTCGTGGGGAACGGGAGAGGTGCCTGAGGACTGGAGGAAAGCAAATGTCACTCCAATCTTCAAAAAGGGCAAGAAGGAGGACCTGGGTAACTACAGTCCGGTCAGCCTCACCTCCATCCCTGGAAAGGTGATGGAACGACTCATCCTTGGTGCCATCTCTAGGCATATCAAGGATAAGAGGGTCATTAGGGGCAGTCAGCACGGCTTCACCAAGGGGAAGTCGTGCTTGACCAACCTTCTAGACTTTTATGAAAACACGACCAGGTGGCTGCATGATGGTAGAGCAGTGGATGTGGTCTATCTTGATTTCAGCAAAGCATTTGACACGGTCTCCCACAGCATCCTCGCTGATAAATTGAGGAAGTGTGGATTAGATGAGCAGGTAGTGAGATGGATTATTAACTGGCTGGTGGGAAGAAGCCAGAGAATAGTGGTCAATGGGGCGGAGTCTAGTTGGAGACCTGTGTCTAGTGGAGTCCCTCAGGGGTCAGTACTAGGACCAGTATTATTCAATATATTCATAAATGACCTGGATGAGGGAATTGAATGCACTGTCAGCAAGTTTGCTGATGATACCAAGCTGGGAGGAGTGGCTGACACTCCAGAAGGCTGTGCTGCCATCCAGAGAGACCTGGACAGGCTGGAGAACTGGGCAGGGAAAAACTTGATGAAATATAATAAGGGCAAGTGTAGGGTGTTGCACCTGGGCAGGAACAACCCCAGGTTCCAGTATAGGTTAGGAAATGATCTCCTAGAGAGCAGTGAAGGGGAAAGGGATCTGGGAGTCCTGGTGGACAGCAGGATGACCATGAGCCAGCACTGTGCCCTTGTGGCCAGGAAGGCCAATGGCATCCTGGGGTGCATTAGAAGGGGTGTAGTCAGTAGGTCAAGAGAGGTTCTTCTTCCCATTTACTCTGCCCTGGTGAGGCCACATCTGGAATATTGTGTCCAGTTCTGGGCCCCACAGTTCAAGAAGGACAGGGAGCTGCTTGAGAGAGTCCAGGGGAGAGCCACCAAGATGATGAAGGGAGTGGAACATCTCCCTTATGAGGAAAGGCTGAGGGAGCTGGGGCTCTTTAGCTTGGAGAAGAGGAGACTGAGGGGGAACCTGATTAATGTTTATAAATATTTGAAGGGTGAGTGTGAGGAGGATGGGGCCAGGCTCTTCACAGTAATGACCGATGATAGGACAAGGGGCAATGGGTGTGAGCTGGAACACAGGAGATTCCACTTAAATTTGAGAAAGAATTTCTTTACTTTGACGGTAACAGAGCCCTGGGACAGGCTGCCCAGGGAGGTTGTGGAGTCTCCTTCTCTGGAGACATTCAAGATCCACCTGGACGCCTTCCTGTGTGATCTCATCTAGGTGTTCCTGCTCCGGCAGGGGGATTGGACTGGATGATCTTACGAGGTCCCTTCCAATCCCTAATATTCTGTGATTCTGTGATTCTGTGATATGAGGAGAGTGTGCCCTGTATGAGCTCCTGCCACATGGATCATGTGCATTGGACTTCATCTGTGTCTGTGGGTAAATGCACATTGTCTGGATCTTAATAAACCATCTCCTGCACAGCCAGTTCCCTCAAGTACTGGATAGCCCTCTCCATGATGGTCCACTCGCCTGACTCCCTTACAACATCTTCCTCAAAGGGACACCTTTCCCTCATGCCTGACACATGTTGTCTCCAGAGGTCGAGGGTTTGTGTCTTTTTCCCAATTGCTTTGTCAACGTCCTCTTCCCTGGAAAGGGATCCCAGCTGCTTGGCTTCCCTACCTGATAATTCCAAGCTACTGGTCCTGTTACCCCGCAGTGGAACAGCCAGGTGATAATGCACTTGCCTGGATGGAGGCTGGAATATTTTCACATACCTTGTAGCTCACTCATGGATAAAGATTGAGTGATTACCTCTGGTTCTGCCTCTTTCTGCTGTTCCCGTGATGACCCTGGTTCTTCTTCATCCCTTACTAAGTGGGCTGATTTTTTGTATATTTCTTATTCTGTACAGGGGTGATCGATACTGGCACCGGCTGATCCTCTAGTTCAGCTGCCTCATCCATCCCTGGGGTCTGAGTAGCTGCAGTGTTTGTTGCTGGAGTTTGAGCAAGTGCAGGTCTGAAAGCTCTTGCTGGTCCTTCTCTCCATGGGGTCACCACTTCATAGCCCTAACACACTTGGGCTTTGCAACTTGAGTGATGCCCTAGACCATGAATATGATCACATGCTGTGTTGACTGCACTTCTGAAATTGTAAACATCTGCTGCTGGCTCCTGCACCAAAGCAGCCAGGTCTGAAAGCTGTTGCTGGATCTTTTCTTAGCCTGGCCACCCTTTCATAGCCACCCACACCTTGGGCCTTTGTACAGTGCTGTCCCATCCCACTCAGCGGGGCTAGGGGGAGGTTGCTTTTGGATGTCACAGCAGTGACAATTACTTCAAGAGATCCTATTAAACTACAGTTTATTAAAAGTGTAGTAAAAAGTGCAGCAGTGTTACAAAAGGTAAAAAACTTGGCAAGAAAAGCAAGAAAGCAAATGACTTGGTCAAGGAAACTTGCACACACCTGGCACTTTGTGACAAAACTAAAACTTACAGCCCCTTAGAAACACCAGCAATGTCATCACCTACAGCAAACTGAACAATAACTATCAAAACTTGCAATCATTTGGCAACACTAAAAATTTATCACAACACTAAAAACTAGTGATCACTCGACAATGCTGAAAACTTATATCCCTCATGTGCCAAGAATGTAGTTAAGCTGGGAAAGAAAAAGGAAGATTGAAAGAGAAAAGAGAACAAGGAGAGAGACAGAAAAGTTTCCAGAAAACACAAGATTGAAAAAGGAAAAACATAAAAAAAAGAGACAAGTTACAGCAAAGTTCAGTCCAGCCATTCTGGGACCCTGGGGTGGCAGCACCCACACTGCCATTATTAATTCACCTTTTCATAGACAAAAGTTCTCAGGTCCCCACCTGACTTTCTTCAATCAGCACATGAAGTGCCAGGTGATGTGATGTTGCATTAGAAGGACTGGGGGGTGGTAACCATCTTTGTGCACATGCAGCAGCCATTTGGTGACTTTGTGGGACCCTGGGACTTCCTTACCAGCAAGGGAGTAAGGAAGGGAGTTGGTGGGGTGTCCTTCAAACATCCCACAGCTTCTCTTGTTGGACACCTGGAAGTTGTGAGCTCACCTCTAACTATCAGTGAGGCTGCTCCTCCTTTGATTAGCAAGGCTGCTCACCTGTAGAGACAATTGGTCTTTTCCAAGAGAATATTTGAGACAAAGCACTCCCTTTTCTGTCTCTGACAGATGTCACAATGGGATGAGGGCAGCGGTGGCTGTGTCCCCATGGTGTAACAGTAGCAACAGATCAGAGGTAGCTGTGTCCATGGGATGCCACAGTTGAAGGAGGACAGTGGTGGCTGTGTCCTTGTGACATCACAATGGCAGGAGTGCAGGTGTCACTGTGTCCCTGTGATGTGAGAATGGCAGGAGACATTTTGATTTTTGTGCACCTGCTCACTGGCAGAACAAGGGAAACCGAAAAGTCCTGGACTAGGGATCAACATGACTTGGCACCTAGATAATGCTGAATGATTGACTCTGAGCACTCCACCCTATGTAAAACTCTCTGATTAAAGCCAAACAACCATTGTCTTTTAAGAGACAGTCAGATAACACAGATTTGATGGGCTTAGTGCAAACTTGGCCATCCAAAAAGAGAGCGTTTCACTGAAGCTTTGTACCCTGTTTTCCTCCATGAGGAAAGACTGGACAACACTTCTCAGGATGATTCACTCTGTGCCAAGAGTTAGAGGTGGCACGGACAATCTAGAGGAGGGAGGTTTTGGGGCCCTGAGCTCTGTGCAAGATACAAAAAAAAAAAAAAATGCTGTAGGCTCCAATATGATGGAAGTGTTGAGAATAATTTTTAAAAATGAAGCAACAAAGAAACAGCATGAAAGATGTAAAGTGAAAGAAATATCCTGTGTTAAATTTAAGCTTCAAGAATTGTTGATGTTGTTGTCCTCCATGCTTTGTTGTCTTCTGTTAATATTTTAGTCTCAGGGAGATTTTGTGTACAGCCTTTGTTTGCAAACAATTGTGATCATAAAGCTGGGGTGGGATGGAGTTACAGACACAGGCACATGGTGCCAGTTTAGGTGCCCTGGGAGTCTCTGCCCAGGCTCCAGCTGCAGCTTCCAAGAGTGTCTCATCTCCAGCAGGTCCTCTGTGACAGCTGCCAGTCCCAGGCTTGTGCTGCAGAGACACTGGGGCCTCTGCAGGCAGCACTGGATACTTATGGTCAGACACTGGAGCGCTGCCTGAAAACCCGAGGAGGAATTTTTGCACCTATGAGCATGACCTCATCAGGTGAAAGAACTGAGTACTTTTAATCAAATGCCAGTGCTTTCCCAGGAGATCAAAATGAGGAGTTTTCAGGAGGTGCATGAATAGCAAGAGGAGAACTATTGCCCTTCCACTGCCTTTGCACTGCCAGTGCTCTCTCCATTAGGCTGTGCATTTCATCTCCCTCACCTGTCACTTATTTCCACCTGTCCTAACTCAACTGACAGTGTCTGAAGTCACCTTTTCAGCAGCCTACCTGCACAGAAGCCCTTGCAATTGCTCTCCACATTGACTTTCCCCTTACTCTTTGATCGTTCAGGCACCTCTCAACAATTTGGTTGCTGCTTTGAGCTTCAGGGAGTTAAAAGCTTGCCTGTCTCTCAGTGATCTGTCTAATTAGGCCTTTGGCCAAATCTTTAATTGTTTTTCATTTATAATTTCCTATAAGATCAAAACCTATCTTGCCTGGTTGTGCTTTCTGGAAAGTGAACCTCATTGGTGGCAGCTGGAACTTGGCATAGAGATGAGGAGTGGGTTTTGTTTTAATGATGAATCAGATCAGTTCTGGTTTGTTTATACAAAAATAGGAAAGATCCTTCTTTGCCTTTGTGCAGCCAGTTCTCGAGGGAAAGCAGGTGGGAACTGGTACAAAGGAGCTGTAACTTCCAGCTGCAGAGTGCAGGGAGAAGTCTGATGTGAGGAAAAGAGATGCAAGTCCCAGGTGGCTGATGAGAGACATGGTGGGACTGGGGAGGTGAGGAGCAAGGTTGCCCACACTGTGTCAGGCCTCAAGGGACAGCTTTTCCTGCCTGTCCACATCTCCTTAGGAGAGACTCTGGATCAATATCAATCAGAGCATTCTGCTATCATCTCTTCTCTAGACCAAAAAATAATAAACTACACCCTTTAAAATATAAGGTCATTTTTATTAGAAGTTCTTGGAAACCTTTCTCTGTATCTATACTAGGAAACTAATATAAACTAGAGCTTGCTTTGTTTTAATGAGCCCCATGATGCATTTGGTGCTGAGTCCTTGCACCCCAGGTACTGAGAGAAGATTGTACACACCTTCCCCTGAGTCAAAGTCAGAATAAACTCCTGAAGTATCTTGAAGTATTAATGAGTCCCACTGAGGGCCAGTACTAACAAAGCCTCCCCAGGGACTCGTTAGAGCACACAATTGGAGGCCATGATTGCAGGTAGGCCAAGGCCCTGTGCAGGCAGCTCAGCTGCTGAGAAAACCCTGGCTTGGCTTGATGAAGCAGAAAGGCCAAGCCCTGAGCCCCAGCCCCTGCAAGGCAGATCCTGTCCCTCACCCATTGCTCGGGGTTCTTCCTGGGGCAGTGGGGTGTGTGATGCTGAGTGAAGGACAACGGTAGGACAGTTCCCAGCCTTACTTGGGGTGTGCAATGAGGCAGTGAGGCCCCAGTGCCTGAGGACAACATGTCTCCTCCTAGTCCTTGACAGCAGAGAAAATTGGCAGAGCAAAGGGAACAAAGAGTTGGGTTCTCTTGGCAATTTCCAGCCTTCACAGCACCCTTTGCCACCTCCACCACACTTTGTCCCACACTGTCCCACAGTTGCTTCCTTTGCTCTGCAGGTTGTAGACTCCCACCAAAGAGCTCTCCAAGGGAAACATTCATTGAATCCCAGAGTAACACAGGTGGGAAGAGACCCCTGGACACTGTTGTCCTGGCTCTGGCTGGGATGGAGTTCACTTTCCCCACCACAGCCCATACACTGCTGTGCTTCCCACTCCTGGCTAAAGCCATGTTGGTCACACACCAATGGTTTGGCTGTTACCCAGCAGTGCTGGCACCGCATCAAGGCTGCCTTTGTCTTGAGCCAGGAAGTTTTTCTCCCTTGTCCTGCTGAGGAGGGGGAGTGAGGCAATGGATTGGTGAGGACATGATGGCCAATTTTAACCCACTACAGTCATCTTGTCCAACTCTCCTGCTCCAGGCAGTGTTAACTAGGTGAGATTGCTCAAGGGGTCCCTTCCACTTGACATCTAGCTTGAAGGAGTAGAAAGTACATTTAGTCCCATAATAGAGAGATACTAAAAGACATTCCCCAGTGATGGTCAAGGGCTGTTCACGGGGGGATGCTACTAGAAAGTGGCTGCCAGGAGGACTTTGAACCAAGGATAACAGTTAACTTCATTGTTCTGCAAAATCCCAACCACCATATATTCCACTTCTTCAGTCCAGCTCTCAGCAAGCTGTCTTGCTAAGTTAGGGACAGGGTTCTGGTTAAGGCTAGGGTAATCTTTTGGATGCCATTATGGTTAAGGTTTTATTTAATGTTAAATTTAGGGTAAGATTATGTTATAGGATTAGTGTTATGGTTAGGGTTAAGTTGAGGGGTAGGGTTAGGGTTAATTGGATGGTTAATGTTAGTTTAGCATCACGGATAGGGTTAAGGTTGGGGTTATGTTTAGGTTTCGGTTGCCATGAGGGTTAGGGTTTGGGTATGGTTTAGGGCTAAGGATCATTGTTAGAATTTCTGTTTAGTTAGTGTTAGGGCTCGGATTAGGGTTTATGTTCATGGTAGTGTAAGAGTGAAGCTTACAGTTAGAGTTAGGGTTAGGGCACAGTATTATGGTTACTGTTAGCTTTCGATTTAGGGTTGTAATTGGGCACTAAATATAGGGTTAGTGTTAGTGTTAAAGCTTAGGGATAGGATTTGGGTTAAGTTTTCTGTTAGGGTTAGGGTTAGGGTTAGGGTTCAGATGAGTGTTAGGTTTAGGGTTTAGAATTAGGTCAATTAGGGATAGGGTTAGGGTTGAGTTGCAGGATAGTTTAAGGTTAGTGTCTGAGTTAGGGTTATGGTTCTCATTAAAGCTAGGGGTTAGAGTTAGGGGTAGGGTTAGGGTTAGTGTAAGGCTTGGGGGTAGGTCCAGGCTTAGATTTAGGTTGAGGTTTAGAGTTACGGTGTGTTTCTTTTGAGCTGCTTGTGGTGTCAAAAGTCCCCGAGTAGCTGATATGACCGGTGTGTAACCAGGTTAGGGTTAGGGTTAAGGTTTAGGTGATTTAGGACTCGGGTTTGTATTAGGGTTGGATTTTGGGCTATAGTTCTCTTAGGGCTAGTGTTTCTGTTCCAGGGCAGACTTAGTTTTAGGGTTACAGTTAGGTTCATTGTCACTGATAAGTTGAGGGTTGAGGTTAACACAAAACCTAGGTTTGCATTAGGGTTATGGTTAAGATTAGGGTTAGAAGTAGGTTTATCTCTAGGGTTAGGGTTAGAGTGACATTAAAGTGGAAAATAAGCACGTGGAAAAGTTTTTGTGTCGTCCCTACTCAGAGGGAATCCATGACACAGCCCTGAAGATCTGCACATGGGACAGCACAATGAAATCAAAACACACTGGAGCTAAGGAAAGTGTAACCACAATAAGCCCAGTGTCCCTGAAGTGGGGCTGGGAGAGCACGTGGGCTGTGCTTTCTGGGACCATGGGGTGACTCTGTTGGGCTGTGCTGGTCAAGCTGGGAGACAGACTCAGCTGGTTGTGGTCACTGTCAGGTAAGCATCCCACACAAGCTCTTAGGTGCCCATGGAAGATGCTCAGAGGGACCCTGCCTTGTTCCAGTGCTGGGAGATGAGTCTGGGTGCTGCACTGGTTCCAGTCTATGAAAGGTCACTGAGGGTAAAATGAATCTATGGAAGTCAGCTCTGTCACAGAAGTGCCCATGAACTTGTCTGCAGGACTATCACACATCAGGACTGTGACCAAAATGCCAGAGCACTCGGGCCTTCCACCACCACAGGGGCTGAGAAGGAGATTGTGGAAGGGGAAAGGGAGCAGCTCTGGAAAGACCAAGCACTGGTGCTCCCTGGTGGTGCTGCTGTGCTGGGAGTATTTTTCCCACCACCTCTGCAAACAGGTCCTGCTGTGAAGCTTTACAAAGGCCTCAGTGGAAGGTTCTTAGACAGAAAAGTCACTGCAGGGTCTTTTAATCTGTTTAAAAACACAGAGAGCACTGCATCTCATTTACACATTCCCATCTATAAGTGGACATTGAATTGGAAGTGGGTTGAATAATAACATTTAATTTTAAACAATATCATCTCAATAAAAACACGAAACCTCAAAGAAAGACCATCACCACGAAAAACCTGAGCAGGCTGGGCCTGTAATGAGTTACATCATGAACACTGTGCAGAAGAAAACAGGCCCTTTATTGTTTCTGAAAAACTTCCAGTCATCATTTTCCTCAGGGCATCCTTGAGCTCCTGGTTCCTCATGCTGTAGATGAGGGGGTTCACTGCTGGAGGCACCACTGAGTACAGAACTGACACCACCAGATCCAGGGATGGGGAGGAGATGGAGGGGGGCTTCAGGTAGGCAAACATGGCAGTGCTGAGAAACAGGGAGACCACAGCCAGGTGAGGGAGGCACGTGGAAAAGGCTTTGTGCCGTCCCTGCTCAGAGGGGATCCTCAGCACAGCCCTGAAGATCTGCACATAGGACACCACAATGAAAACAAAACACCCAAATACAAAGCAAGAACTAACCATGATAAGCCCAACTTCCCTGAGGTAGGAGTGTGAGCAGGAGAGCTTGAGGATCTGGGGGATTTCACAGAAGAACTGGTCCAGGACATTGCCCTGGCAGAGGGATAGTGAAAATGTATTGGCTGTGTGCAGCAGAGCATAGAGAAACCCAGTGCCCCAGGCAGCTGCTGCCATGTGGACACAAGCTCTGCTGCCCAGGAGGGTCCCGTAGTGCAGGGGTTTGCAGATGGCAACGTAGCGGTCATAGGCCATGATGGTGAGAAGACAATACTCTGCACCAAACAAGAAGAATACAAAGAAGACCTGTGCAGCACATCCCAAGTAGGAGATAGCTCTGGTGTTCCAGAAAGAATTGGCCATGGATGTGGGGACAATGGTGGAGATGGAGCCCAGGTCAAGGAGGGAGAGGTTGAGGAGGAAGAAGTACATGGGGGTGTGCAGGTGGTGGTCACAGGCTATGGTGGTGATGATGAGGCCGTTGCCCAGGAGGGCAGCCAGGTAGATGCCCAGGAAGAGCCAGAAGTGCAGGAGCTGCAGCTCCCGCCTGTCTGCAAATGCCAGGAGGAGGAACTGGGTGATGGAGCTGCTGTTGGTCATTTGCTCTTTTGTCACACAAAGACACTGTTCAAAAGAGGAAAGGAGAGAGAAAACTTAGGACAGACTCCTCTGAGCAAAGCCACTCCCTTGTTCACAGAGATCCCCCCCAGGTGAAATGCATTTATTTTCTGTGGTTTGTGCTCCCTGAGTGTGCTGTGAGGAGCTGAGTTGTCAGCTTTGCTCTGCTGCAGTGGGTACAAGGATCTGGTTTGTGACAGCTCCACCGTTCACAAGGGATGTCAAATGGAACCCACCTGTAATGGCAAAGTTCATTATCTGCACTCATGACTCAGAAGAGTGTGGGCTGCAGAAGAGAGGCTCATCATGTGGCTATAAGAATTTTGTTTGTGATTTTTATTTTTCACCATCAAATGCCCTGAATATTCCTTGTAGGAGTAAAAATCTTAATTTATATTTATGAAATGTTAAGTCTTGAGACAGGACATGCAACAGTGCTCCGAGCTCTGTGGCTTAGTGTAGCGCCAGAAGAGCTGCAGTGTCCATCAGTCTGTTACCCGACTGCCCTGCACTTTCACTTGTGCTGCCTTGCAGGTGACTTCACAAACAATTTACTCCTTGAATAGAAACAATTGGCCTCATATGAGGGCTTCTGTTCCAGCCCAGAGGTGTACTTGTGATGAAGACAGCAGGAGAAGAGCTCTCCCAGAGAGAAGCAAAGGACTCTGAGAGGAGAGTTCCAACCCCCAAGGAAAGGCTCAGCACTCCCTGGGATCCTACATCAGAGCTCTGCCTTTCTGGGGGCAGCTCGCAAGCCCAGCAGGACAGGCAAAGCAGAGAGTCAGGGCTCCTGGAGATGAGATTATCTCCAGAGAGAGTCAGCTCCTTGCCCAGCAGACAATGCCCAGAAGGCATCTCCAGGGAAGGACCACAAGAGAGCTGCCTGAAGGCAGCATCCCTCACTGCTCCTTGGCAGTTTCCCCCCCACCTCTTGCCCGTGGCCCTGCTGCCTGCAGCTCTGTCTGAGCAGGCTCTGATGGCACCATCAGACCAAAACTGATGAGCCTGGAAAATCCATAGTGCTGCTGTCTGTAAGTGAAGGTGTGTTGGTTTCTGATACTCGAGGATTTATTCACCTTTCAGAGAAAGAGATTTGGAGACTCACTGACTCCTCTGACAGGTGAATGTTTCTGTCCCATTGCCCACTGAGAAAACATAGAGTAGAAGATTGATAGAAGAGGATCCTTCCTTTTCAGGGAGCCCCTGCCTTGCTGTGCTTCTTGAAAAATCTCCTGGCAATGTGCTGTGCTGATCTGCAGCTGTGAGCAGCCCTGACCCACACAGCACCCTCTCAACAGCAGGACTCTGCCCTGCCAGGGCTGGCTCCTTCCAACCACAGCTTCTCCCTGCAGCACTGGGAGGAGCTCCCTGGGCAGGCTGAGAGCTGACCCTGGCAGGCGGCTGAGTCCCTGCCCCGGCACACAGCCCCTGGAGTGCAGGGACCCTGCTGGGAAGGACAGCCCTGGGCACCCCTGGCTGCACACCCGCTTTCACACCATTCCCAATGGCCTACAAGAGCCCCCCACCCTTACACAGCCCCTAAACTGTGGGCTTAGCCAGCTTGAGGAGATGCCTCCAGGAACTCCAGCTGCATTGCCCTGCACCCAGAGACTTACCGTGCCAAGGGCTGCAGAGATTTCTCCTCCAGTGAGCTCGCAGTCATCCTCTCAGTCCTGACCACCTTCCAGCTCTCTCTCTGCCTTGCTCATCTCCCTCAGACACCCTGGCAGTGCCCTTCTCCCTGCTGTGCTTTGCAGAGGAGCTGCCCCTGGGCAGAGCTGCAGAGAGACAGCTTGTCATGAGCTGCCTCCAGCCCAGGAGCTCAGCCCAGCTCAGCAGCAGAAGCCCAGAACAAGATATTTTAATAACTGCCTCACGTGGTTTTGACGCTGAGTTCATGAGATATTGACAGGAAGTTGAAGAAACCTCTGCAGAAGGAATTGTCAGTACAACCTCCAAAGTTTCTTTCCTTGCTAATGGGTCCCACTGAGGGACACTACTGGGGACGCATCTCCAGGGTCCAGTTAAAGCAGAAAACTTGAGACAGTGATGTCAGGTCAGGAAAAGCAAGGTAAAGGTGGCTCTGATGCTGAGGAAACCTGGATGTGTTTCATTAATGCAAAGGGACAAGCCCTGAGCCCATTAACCAAAGGCCCAGGCCCTGAGCCCCAGGCCCTGGGAAGGGAGATCCTGTCCCTCACTCATACCTCAGGGTTGTTCCTGGGGCAGTGTGATGTGGAGATGGGCAATGCCAAGGGCAGGACTATGGGATGACACTTCCCAAGCTCCTAGGTATGAACAAAGAAGCCAGGAGGCCCCAGTGCTGGAAGAATGAATTGTCTCCTCATAGGCATCAGTGGCAGAGAAACAGCCATCACCAAAGAAATTTCAGCTTTTCCACATCCCTCTCTCATCTCCACCACAGACTGTCCTATGGTCTCACATCACCTGTGCCCCTTTCCCTCCAGACTGTAGCCACCCACCCAGCTGCCCACCTTGCTCTCATATTCATTTACTGATTCCTCTCCATCCTCCCTGGATTTTCCTTGACACACAAATCCTTGGGCTGATCCAGACTCTTTCTGGGTGATGTGTTGCACCACAGCACTGAACTTGGACTCATATTTCTTTCTCCTTGTGTCCATTCTGGACCTCCCCACCTGTGTTTTGTGGCATTATTTCTTTCTCACCCTCTTTTCCACTACAAAGAAAAGCTCCACCATCTCTGAAACCTCCCTTCAAGAACTCTCAGGCTACCCCTGTACTGCCCTCAGTCTCCACACCACTGAGCCCAGGGCTCTCAGCCTCTCTGTGTTTCAGGCCATGTGCTTCACATCTTAAAGGATCTTGGGAGATGTCTGTGCACTCACCAAGGTGTTTGCAGATGTAAATGTCGTGGTCATAGGCCAAGAAATACACTGTGAGACTTTTTACCAAGGCCTTTCTTGGCAGGACAAGGAGCAATGGCCTTAAAGGGACAGAGGGGAGGTTTAGATTAGATATAAGGAGACAATTATTGATGAGACACTGGAACAGGTTGTCTAGAGATGTTGTGGATGCCCCTTGGATCTGTCCAAGGTCAGGAACTATGAGCAACCTGATGTAGTGAAAGATGTTAACTGGGGTCAACCATTAGTGTCCCCCACAGATCAATATCGCTTCTAGCACTGTTTAATATCTACAGAAGTGGTCTGGGTGATGGGATCAAGTGCACCCTGATGAAGTTTACTGATGATATCAAAGTGACTGGGGAAGGAGACACTTTGGAAGGAAGGGCCACCCTGCAGGAAGTCCTGGATAGGCTGGAAAACTGATGAACTCCATCACCATGGTGCAGTTCTTTCAGATTCATCTGGACAGGTTGCCAGGTCATCTCTTCAAGACTGTGCTTTTGTTTAACCTGATGATCCTTGATGTCCCTTCCAAACTGGTATTCTATTTTTCTGCCATTCTATGATGTCCCTGTCCATGGCAGGGGAGTTGGACTGGGTGATCTTTTAGATCCCTTCCAACCCAAACCATTCTATGATTCCTTGTTTCTAATACCTCCAAACCTTCTCCCCAAGGCTGCAAATACAAATGCACCATGGAGGCGTTTTAATCTGACCTTGTCCTCAACACTCCCATCAAAAATAATGAATTGCCATTTCTAGGACCTGAGTTGCCATGTTTCCAGAGAAACAATTCAAAACCCAAAAGGTACAAAATTAATTCAAGGAAAGGTCCAACATATCTGTGTGACAGATTCAGCAGGTGAGTCAAAGCAAGAGCCTCACAGGATGCCCCTGCCAGCTGAGGGGCAAGGTCAGGATTTGGTATGGGGTGTGTTGCCATTGAGGTGCCTGTGCTGTCACAAGTGCCTGAGTTGCTGCTCTGGGCAGTGTGTAACCAGGGTTAGGGTTTCTGGTTAGGGTTGTTAGGCTCAGTGTTAGGGTTAAGGTCAGGGTTTGGGTTAGGCTTAGGTTTAGATTAAGGGTTAGGGTTCCATGAAGGTTTGAAGTGGGGGTTAGGGTTCTGCTTAATTTGAGGAGTAGGCTGGGATTAGGTTTAGGGCTATGGCACAGTTTAGGGAAAGGGACTCTAAGTTTTAGGGTCAGAATTCAGGTGTAGGGTGATGGTTAGGGTTAGGGTGAGGTTTATGATCAGTTTAATTATTTTGATTAGGGTTAGGGTGAGGTTTATGGTTAGGGTTACAGTTGTGGTTAGGGTTAGGTTTAGGATTTGGGTTGATGTTAGGGGTTAGTGTTAGGAGTAAGTTAGGGTTATTATAAGTTTTATGGCTATGGTTAGGTTTAGGTTTAGGTTTAGGTTTAGGTTTAGGGTTACAGTGTCTTGCTGTCTTGGTGCTTCTGCTGTTACAAGTCCCCTAGTGCCTGATATGACCAGTGTGTAACTGAGTTAGGGTTAGGGGTTAGGGTTTGGTCTATTAGAAATAGGGTTTGGGGTAATTTTAGGGTCATAGTGCTTTTCGGATTAGGGTTTGTGGTTCAGGATATGTTTTTGTGGTTAGGGTTATGGTTAGTGTTACAGTGCCATTAGGGTTAGGGTTAGGTGTTGTGGTTATGTTTAGGGTTCAGGTTAGGGTTACAGTTAAGGTGACAATTAGGTTAGGGTTAGGGTAAGGTTTAGGTTTAAGATTAGGGTCAAGATTCAGGAGAGGATTAGGTTTGGGTTTGGGCTACAGTACAGTCAGTGTTATTGTTAGGTTTGCATTTAGGTTTAGGGTTAGGGTTAGTGTTGGAGTTAAGGTTACGTTTAGGGATCTCATCAGAGTAACCAGGGTTAGGGTTAGGGTTAGATTAGAGTTAAGGTTAGTTTTAAGGTTTGAGTTATCGTTTGGTTGAGGGTTTGGGTTAGGGTTAGGGCTCGGGTTTGGTTTTGTTTTAGGTTTAATGTAAGGGTGTAAAACAGGTTTGTGTTCTTCCTGTTACAGTTATGGTTAAGGGTAGGTTTAGGGTGCTATAAGGTTATAGTTATGCTTGGGCTAAATTAAGGGTAAGGTTTAGGGTTTGAATTAGTTCTAAGATCAATTTAAGAGTCATGGTTATGGTTCAAGTTAGGGTTTGGGTTGTTATTAGGGTTAGTTTCCAGGTTAGGATTAGGGTCAGGGTTATGGTTAAGGTGAGGGGTTAGGGTTTGGGTTAGATTTATGGTTAGGGTTAGGAGTTGGAATGATGGTTAAAGTTCTAGTTAGTATGAGAGTTATGGGTTCAGTTTAGGGTCAGGTGTAAAGATTTGGATATGGGTGAGAGTTATCATTGTGGTTAAATTTATGTTTAGGCTTAAATTAATGGGTAGTTTTAGGACTAAGGGTTAGGGTTAGGATTTAGGGTTAGAATGTAAGTTTAGGGGACAGGTTTGGTTTAGGTTTCAGGTGAGCTTTATAGTGCCTTTAGGGTTAGGGTAGGGGTTAGTGTTAGTGTTATGGTTAGGATTTGAATGCCATTATGGTTGTGTTAAGATTTGTTGTTAAAGATAGTTATGATTTAGGGTTAGGGGTAGGGTTAAGTTGAGGGGTAGGGTTCGGGTTAGTGTTAGAGTTTAGTTGAGGCTTAAGGTTAGGGCTAGGGTACGGGTTTAGGGTAAAGTTGGGGTTTTGATGCCATTAGATTTAGGGTTAGCGTTAGGCTTTAGGTTAGTATTAGGGTAATAATTAAGCTCATGGTTAGAAGTACTTTTAGTGATTAGAGTCATGGTTACAGGTAGTTTTATTTTTACAACAATAGTTAGGGGTTAAATTTAGGGTTAGTGTTAGGATTGGGGCTAAATTTAGGTTAGGCTTAGGGTTAGGGTTCAGGTTATGGTTGTGGTTAGAAGCAGGAGTAGGGTTAGGTTTAATGTGAATGTTAGGGATAGGTTTAGGCTTAGCTTTAGTTTTAGGCTTAGGGTACAATCATGTCCATTATGATTAGGGATTGCGTTAAGTTGTGGGTTAGGTTAGGATTAGGGACAGGGATAGGGTTAGGTTTACAGTTGGGTTTATGTTTTATGATTAGGGTGAGGGTTCCATCAGGGTTAGTCGTAGTTTACATTTAGGGTTAGTGTTAGAGTGAGGTTTAAAGGTTTGGGTTAGGGTTAGAGTTTGGATTAGGGTTAAAGTTTAGGTTTAGTGTAAGGTACTGTTTGTTTGATGGTTAAGGTTTTTCCTGAGAGTTTAGGGTTGAAGTTTAAGTTTGGGGTGAGGGTTTGCTTGAGGGTGAGGTTTATTGTGTTTTTACTATTTGGGTTATGGTTTCATTGATGTTTAGGATTAGGTTTATGGTTAGGATTAAGGTAAGATTTAGGGGTAGAGTTATGGTTATGGTTAGGGTTAAGGTTAGGGTTTTGGTTTATGATTAGGGCTAGGAGTTGGGCTGGGTTTAGTGTAAGTTTTAGGGACAGGGTTAGGCTTACTTTTAGGTTTAAGATTATGGTGTGTTGCCATTGATGTGCTTGTACACAAGTTTGGAAGTGGCTGATATGATCAGGGTGTAACCAGGTTTGTGTTAGGGTTTAGGCTTCTGTTCATTAGGACTAGGGTTTGGGTCAGGGTTAACTTTAGGGTTATGGTGCTGTTAGGGTTAGTGTTTATGGTTTGGGATAGTTTTAGCTTTGGGCTTACAGTTCGGGTTAGTGTTATGGTTAAGATGAGGGATAGGTTAAGGTTAGGGTTAGGATAAGGGTTAAAGTTAGGGTTATGTTTAGGGTTAGGGTGCCATGAGGGTTAGAGTTAGGGTTAGGGTTAGGATATATTGATGTTGAGATGCTTGTGTTGACATATGTTCCTGAGCTGTTGATCTGGCAGACCTGTCTCCAGACCTCTGCTGCTGTTCTCATTGCTGGGGTGACTGGGGGTGTCCTATGATCACCACGGCGTCCTGAGTTGTGCAGCTTTTCCTGTCACTGCTTACTTCATACCTGACAGTGACACAGAGCACTTGGGATTTACTGTCGTGATCATAGAATCTTCCTTGTAAAATTTGTAAATATTATTTAGCAACACAAACTTCTATAAATATTTTTTTATTTCCCAACCATCGTAACCTGAAGGCTGCCAAGGGAAGGTGAGGGCCAGCAATATTCTTCTGTCCTGGCATCTCCCTTGTTGCAGCACTTGCTGGATAGTTTCCATTCTAAGCTAGGCTCTGGTGAGAAGGAGAGAGGGAGGGGACTGGTAATTGTCTAAGTACGCGCAGTCTCATGGTTTTTGGGCTGTGAAAGAAAAGTTTCCAAGGTGTTATGTCGCTAGGAGCAAAACACATGGGAGGGCAGGTACGGCAGCCATGCTGATTATGATAGAATCACAGAGTCACAGAATCAGAGAATGTCAGGGCTTGGAAGGGACCTCGAAGGATCATCTAGCCCAATCCCCCTGCCGGAGCAGGAACACCTAAATGAGATTACACAAGAAGTCATCCAGGCGGGTCTTGAATGTCTCCAGAGAAGGAGACTCCACAACCTCCCTGGGCAGCCTGTCCCAGTGCTCTGTCACCCTCACTGTAAAGAACTTCCTTCTCAAATTTAAGCGGAAGGCTTGATGTGTGGTCTGTTTGTGATTCTGGATCAACAGCTGGTGCCCCTTTGGACAACTGCCTCCCTTTGTGGACCTTGACAAAACCAGAACTCCATACCACTGCCCCCCCTCTTTCCCCCCTTAGAGAGCACATCTCTAAGTTTTGATAACTTTTACCTTACAAGGGGAACAGAAGTGCCTTTTACCAGTCACCATAAAGGTCTGACTAGAGTCACTCAAGCTCCACCTTGCAGGTAAAGAATGATATAAGAATAGCCCAAAGAGAGGAGGGAATCAGGGAAGACACCAGCACAGTCAGGGAAGATGCCATCACCAACAAGTCAGGGATGACTCCATCACAGACCTCTGACCCCTGGGACTGGCCAACAGCCTGAGCCTTTCTTCCCCTCATTGGGACACCTTCAGGTAAGACTAAGCCTTAATGCTTGTATATACTTCTGCAGACATGTTGTAAATCAT
Source organism: Caprimulgus europaeus (assembly GCA_907165065.1). The sequence continues at coordinate 2,012,251 of OU015555.1, read as the reverse complement.
TGAAATGGCTTAGGCCCCTTGACATAAATCAGAGAGAATTAGCAGAGATCTTCAGGAGGCCTCTTCTCCTTGAGAACTTTAGACAAAACAATTCTAATCAAGCTGGGAAAAAAGGGAGTATTCTGTTTTTGCCCTTTGAAGTTCAACTGAACAAACACCAGCTGTTGCGACACAGAGAAAGTTCTCAGGAGAATTAATAAGCCAATCAGTGTGGATTTATAAGAACGTATGTGGGCTTGGTTAACGGATTGTATATAAGAGGCATATGTGTGATCAATAAAATGGGAAGTCTGATGATTCTCATATTGAGCGTCCGGATTTTTCCCCCCGTCGCAACACAGGCAGTGGTTTATCACCGGCAATCCATACAAGTCTGTATTCATCCTGTTGCTCTACTAAAGGTGCTTTCATTTGCTTACAGACTTGCTGCACCATTTCTCACTGGGCTGCCACCTGATCAGGCCGGGAGAGTCCATAGATGGTGACTGGCCAACTGGTGCGGGACACTGTGGAGTGATTCCGGCACTGACGCTCCCGGACTGATGGTGTCTCATCACATGTGTCTGTCCACAGCCAGCCACACAAACCCCGTGCCCCACGGGACACCACTGAAGGCTGCAGGTTCAGCCGTGTGAGGCCATGAATTGTGAGTGCAGCAGTGCAATACACTGTTCGGTGCATGCGCAGTTGTTGGACCAATAGTGCTCACTTGGGCATCACTCAGGATCTAAGCCCAGCCGCCCCCAGCTCCTCCAGTGATCTGAGGGTGAGTTGGAACACAAGGGGGTTTCTTTCCTGCCAAATTGCCCTACAACCCCTTTCACACCACAGCCCCTCAACATCTCTGTGGCCCTCTGCTGGACTCTCTCCAGAAGATCACTGTCTTTCTTGAACTGGGAAGCCCAGGACTGGACACAGGACTCCAGATGTGGCCTCACCGGGGCAGAGCAGAGGTGGAGGAGAACCTCCCTTGACCTGCTGGCCTTGCTCTTTTCAATGCACCCCAGGATACTGTTGGCCTTCCTGGCCAAAAGGGCACACTGCTGGCTCATGACGAACCTGCTGTCCACCAGGACACACCAGGTCCTGTTAGATCTGGATACCCAGATCTGAATCCAAGAATGTGTTTTAATACAATCTTCAGCTTGTTAAGTTCTTTGTGTTTATTTCCTCTTAGCTGAGCTTCATTTTGTTTTCAATTTCATTATTATTTTAAAAGTAATATTTTGAAAGAAACAATAATTTTCAGCCCTGAAAAGGTGGGATGTAGCTACAGGGACACAGATGCCTGGTGCCAGTGCAGGTGTCCTGGGCTGCTTAGAGGAGAAAACTGGAGGCAGAGATGGCAGGGAGGCAAAGGTGACGTAAAGGTGGCTCTGATGCTGAGTGTTCCTTAATGTGTTGCATGAAGACAAAGGGCCAAGGCCTGACCCCCAGACCCTGGGAAGCTTGGATGGGTGCACTGTTCCCTGGGTGAGAAACTGGCTGATGGCCAGGCCCAAAATTTTGTGGTGAATTGAGTTGAATCCAGTTGGTGGCTGGTCACATGTGGTGTTCCCCAGGGCTAAGTACTGGGGGCAGCTCTGTTTCATATCATTATCAATTATCTTGATAAGGGGATCAAAGTAAGTTTGCAGATGACACGAGGTTGGATGGGTGTGTTGATCTGCTTGAGATCAACGCAATCTTTCCAGATTTCGTTTTTGGTTTCAGGATTGTCACTTTTCCAGGAACAATATCTGAGAATATGTTTGACTTACTCAACACATGGTGAGCAATTGCACTGTGTAAAAAATATTTGCATCTTTTATTCCTTGTATAATTATGATTTCATTATCATTATTATTTAAAGTTTTAATGTATTTCAACTATTAAAATGCTCTGATCTCAACCTATGACTCTCCTTACCCTTACAACTATAATTCTCCCCCTGCCCCTAGGTGGGAGGAGGGGAGAGTGAGCGAGCAGCTGTGTTTGGCTGCCAGCCATGTGCAAGCCAATTGAAACCACCACAGTCCTTTTTGGCACCCAGCGTGGGGCTCAAGGGGTTGAGATGATGACAGTGTTTAACAGAATGTTTTAACTTCTTGTTATGGTGTTGGTTTCATGGTTGCTGGTTGCAATGGTGCTTCATTTCATTGTAAAATTGTCAGTAGAACTGTGGGATGGAAATCCTTACTTGCTTTTTGTCACACTCATTTGCTATGAAAACATGATGAAGGATCTTGTTCAGCTGTCCTGTTTGGTAGTGTTTCTGAGAATCATCCCGTATTTGTATGCAGTATTTCCACCACCTTGGCATATCAGAAGAGAACTTTTAGACAGTCTTGATAGTTTTCTGGTTGACCTTGTCTCTCCGTGGAGACAACCCACCGAGAAAACATCTCCGTTCCTCGGCTCTCATCTGCTGGTCACTCTTAAAAATTACAGCTTTGGTTTTTTCCTCCTCAGGATGTCAGGGTGTTAATCAGCCATTTCCGTCCCTCGAGTGCCACCCACCGGAGATCAGTCATAATTGCACCAATTCCTTTGTATCTCGTAGGAATCCAATGATGAAGGGGACAGCTCCTGACAAGTTCTCTGTCTCTGCCAGGCCAAATACAAAAGTGTATATTCTCATCTTCTTGGGATGGTCTCAGCGTCTTGTTTTTGTTGTTGGGTCTTCTGAATGCAGTTCAGGTCTTTTTGAAGACTAGAAAACTCTTTAGGTGCACCATCCTGGGAATGACCTCTGCAATAGACACTGCAGCTACTGAAAGCCCTGCAACAGACACTGTGGCTACTGAGAGCCCTGCAACAGACACTGTGGCTACTGACAGCCCCGCAACAGACACTGTGGCTACTGACAGCCCCGCAACAGACACTGTGGCTACTGACAGCCCTGCAACAGACACTGTGGCTACTGAAAGCCCTGCAACAGACACTGTGGCTACTGACAACCCTGCAACAGACACTGTGGCTACTGAAAGCCCTGCAACAGACACTGTGGCTACTGAGAGCCCTGCAACAGACACTGTGGCTACTGAGAGCCCTGCAACAGACACTGTGGCTACTCTGAGAACCACAAGAACTGCAGATATTCAGACTCCAGTGACAGGACCGCTCCAGCTCACACTGTGGCTTCTCAAATTCCAAAAGCAAATACTGCATCTACTGACCACGGTGTTGGGCCCTGCTGCTCCAATCTCTGCAATGCAGCTACTCAGGCCATGACAACAAGCACTTCAGCTACTCAACTCCTAGTGGTGAGTGAGGAATCTGAACTAGAGGACCAACCAGTGCCAGTAATAATTGCCTCTACACAGAATAAAAAGTATAAAACCAAAGCATTTCACATGGCAAAGAGTGAAGATAAACCAGGGGTATCACCAGGACATGAGAAAGAGGCAAAACCAGAAATAATGACCCGAGCTTTATCCCCGAGTGAGATACATGAAAAGATTACAGCTGTCATCCAGGTGAGGGAATTATTATTTGGCTGCTCCAATGCTGGGATAATGGAGCCAGTAGCTTGGGCCTGGTAGGCAGGGAAGCCAAGCAGCTGAGATCCCTTGCTGGAGAAAGTGACATTGGTAAAGCAATTGGAAAAAAGACACAAAGCTTCAGCCTCTGGAAATATCTTCTGTCAGGCGTGAGGGAAATGCATCCCGTGAAGGATAATGATGGATTGGAACCCTCGGTAGGCAAATGGAGCACCATGGAGAAAGGTATCCAGCTCTGGAGGGAACTGGCTGTGTGGGTACTGATTTATGATGACCCCAAGGCAATGCACTGTTACCCAGAGATCCAGATGAAGTCCAGTGCACACTACCCACGTGGTGGAAGCTCATACAGGGTGCATCCACATAGTATGCCAAGTTTCTGAATGAAAAAGTGTCCCAACTTGAGGATAAATTTTGCTCTTTACCTGTACAGACCAATTTCTCAGCCATTAAAAGTCTGTGTTCCCCTGTCCAGAAGGGACATCATACACCAAGAGGGTAGTTTTACTTGAGTGACTATGGAGAAGACATGAGGAAGTGGGATGGAAAAACCTTCCTTGATCCTAGAAAAACAGGTACGCGAGTTGGAAGGAAAACCTTGAAAAGGTAAATCCTCTTGAAAGCTGACTTTGACATGAAACAGCAAAGTCAAGGGACCTGTGCAAGAGATCCAGTTTCTAGGAATAAAATGACAGGACAGATGTCGTCAGATCCCAATGGATGTGATAAACCAAATAACAGCTGTGTCCCCACCAACTAACAGAAAGGAAGCACAAGCCTTCTTAGGCACTGTGGGTTTCTGGAGAATGCACATTTCAAATTACAGACAGATCATGAGCCCTCTCTACCAGGTGACCCAAAAAACCCCTATTTGAGATGGGATATTGAGTAGCGACAAGCCTTTGAACAAACTAAGAAGGAGACAGTCCATGCAGTAGCCCTTGGGCCAGTCCAGAGCAGACAAGATGTTAAAAACGTGCTCTACAGCACAGCTGGGGTGAATGGCCCTACCTGGAGTCCCTGGCAGAAAGCACCAAGGGAGACTCAAACTCAACCCTGAGGGTTTTGTAGTCGGGGACAGAGAGGATCCGAAGCCTGATACACCTCAACTGACAAAGAGATATTGGCAGCGTATGAGGGAGTTCAAGCTGCTTTGGCAGTGATTGGTACTGAAACACAGCTCCTCCTGGCACCCTGATTGCCCGTGCTGGGATAGATGTTCTATAAGATGATCCCCTCTGCACATCATGCAGCTCCTGTCATGTGGAGTAAGTGGGTTGCACTGATCACACAATGAGCTCAAACAGGGAGTCTCAGTCATCCAGGAATTCTGGAAGTGAGCCTGGCCAGAAGGCAAAGGTTTCTGACTGTCACCTGAGGAGGAGGGGATATGAGCTGAAGAGACTCCAGCATATCATAAACTACCAGACCATGAGAAGCAATATGCCTTGTTCACTGATGGCTCCTGTCATCTTGTGGGAAACTATCAAAAGTGGAAAGCTGCTCTGTGGAGTCCGACATGACGAGTCGCTGAGGTTGCCAAAGGGAAAAGTGAATCCAGCCAGTGTGCAGAGGTCAAAGCCATCCAACTGCCCTTGGTATTGCTTAAGGAGAAAAGTGGCCAGTGTTCTACCTCTGTACCCACTCCTGGATGGTGGGAAATGCCCTCTGGGAGGGGATCACAGCAATGGAAACAAGTTTAGGTAAGTTTAGGGATAGGTTTAGGCTTAGGTTGAGGTTTAGGCTCCAGGTTACAGTGTGTTGCCATTGAGGTTCTTGTGCTGTCAGAGGTGTCCCAGTGGCTGAGGTGACCCGTGTGTAACCAGGTTAGGGTGAGGTGCATTAGGACTGGGGTTTGTGTTAGCGTTAATTTTGGGGCTACGGTGCTGTCAGGGTGAGCGTTTATGGCTCGGGATAGGTTTAGCTTTAGGGTTAGTTAGGGTTACTGCTGTGGTGAAGTTGAAGGATGGGTTAGGTTTAAGTTTAGGGTTATGGTTAGGGTTTGGTTTATGGTGAGGGTTAGCATGCCATTAGGGAAAGGTTAGGGTTGGGTTTAGGGTCAGAGTTAGGACTAGGGTTAGGGTAAGTTTGATGGTGATGATGAGGATTAGGCTAGGGTTAGGTTTAGGGTAAGGGCTACTGTACGGTGAGTGTTAGGGTGGAGGTTAAGTTTAGGTTTAGAGTTAGTGATGTTTAGGATGAGTGTTAGGGTTAAGGTGAAGTTTCCAGTTAAGATCACGGTTAGGGTTAGGTTTAGTGTTAGGGTGTCAGAGATCAGGTTGAGTTTTGGGCTTAGTGTTAGTGTTAAGGTTAGTGTTATGGTTTAGATGATGATTAGGTTCAGGTTCAGGTTCGTGGCAGGGTGAGGTTCAGGGTTAGGATTAGAGTAAAAATTCAGATGAGGATTAGTTTAGGATTTGAGCTATGGTACAGTGAGTATTATTGTTAGGGTTATGGTTAGGTTTAGGGCTTTTATGATTTTTTCTTTGGGTTAAGGTGAGGGTTGGGGTCAGTTTAGTTTTAGGGTTAAGGTTAGGTTAGGTTTAGGGTTATGGTTAGTGTTGACTTCAATGGTAAGATGCCTTTTTTTTTTTGGTTAGGTATAGGATTAAATTTAGGATAAACTTTAGGATTAGGATTAATTTTAAATTTAGTGTTAGGTTTTTGATTAGGGTTGAGGTTAATGTTAGGGTAAGATGTAAGTTTAGTGTCAGGGTTAGGGGTTAAGGTTACGGTTAGGATTACGGTTAGGTGAAGGTTTAGAATGATATGAAGTGTGAAATTCACGGTCAGTGTTAGTGAAATATATTTGGGTTTGGTTTTGAGTTGGGTTTTGTGTTAAAATTTCAGTTTACAGTTAAAGTTCAGGTTAGTTTTTCTGTTAAGTGTTATGGATAGGGTGTAGGGTTAAAAGAGAAGGTTAGAGTGAGCGTTGGGGTTTGGGTGAGGTTTATGGTGTGTTTAGGGTCAGGTTTATGCTTAGGGTAAGCAGTTGAATGACCAAAAGCAGGGGATGTCTTCTAGAGATGGGGTCAGCATGGCATGCTGTGTGTGGGTCAGAGGCCTGTTCAGTGCAACACCTCCTGGGGCTCCCACCATCTAAAAGGACCAAAGATTCTCTGCATGACTCTCTCCTGTAAGTGTCAGTGCTCATGAACAGCATTTTCAAAGATACCTGTCAGGGTCTGAGTGCTCATCTTACTGGAATTACAATGACCCAATGGTGAAAAACACTCTCTCAGCACCCTTGGCTGCAGCTCCTCTGGTCCCATGGACAAGTAAGGGTGTCGTTTGCTCAAGGAACCCTGGCTTGATCCCATCCACCACTGGTTGTTCTCTTCCAGAGTCCTGCCTCAAAGCTCAGAGGCCTGGGAGACCTTTCTGGTGGTGACTGAGGCAAAGAGGATGTTGAGAATCTCCATCTACTTACATCTACACTTACTAAATTTAGCAGTGGTGACACAGTACTTCTGGTTCTTCTTTAGCTGTTCCTCATATAGGAGCAACTCATGTTAGTGCCCTAGAATTACCCTCTGAATTTCTGAGTTTGATAGGAACCATTGCTGTGCTTGGAGGATGCTGTCCTTGAAGACAAGACCAATCCAGGCACGTTGTGGAAAAGATTGGTGTGTGCCTTGACACCATGGGTGTGAGACAAGACCCCCATGAGATGAGCTTTGTGCTTATACAATGCAGCTATTGGGTAGCAGAAGGAACAGACCTTGCTTCTCTGATGGCATCTGATGGCTGAACCCTGTGTATGATGGCAACAGTCAATGGCACAAGGCACCAAATCACACCCTCTATGATGCTCCCTGGGGTGTCTGTCCTGCACCCGCCCTGAATGGGAATTGCTTTCCTGTATGCCCTGTGATTTCCCAGCCAGTGCAGTCAGTGGAGAGCCAGTACCTACAGCTGATGGAGAAAGAGAGAGACTGAGCTGTCCCCATGGCACATGGCTCCAGTTGTTCACATGAATAACTCTACAGGCTGCCCTGAACATAACAGCTGGGGACAGGTTCAGTTGCACTTAATTTGGGCATCAGCTGTCCTGTCAGTTGGTCAAAGATAATTCCCATTGGCCACTAAGAGGATTCCCCCAGATGTTGACCTGTTGCAATGAACTGCTCCATTAGAGCTTGTTCACATCCTCCATGAGACCTGCACATATCTTCAGCCACCCCTGACACCTTAAATGTCACCAGGACTTGTGCCTGGACAGCCCAAGCCTGCCCTCCATCTCCATTAGCCAGCAAGGGAGCTGAGACAAGGAGCTCACAGGCATATTTTGTGAACACTTGAACACCTGAGGCAAGAGGAATCCGACCTCCTGTGGCTTTGTGTCGTGCACGGGAGGGAGCTCAGTCTCCTTCTAGCCCCAGGACTACAGTCCCACAGATGAGATGCGTTGATTGCCTCAGCTGCATCCCTTTCCTCAGCAGGGGTAAAGGAGATCCCTCCTGGTCATGGTCTAGTTGTCCTGTCTAAGGATGGGACAGGAAATGTCAGTCTTAGACCTCACTCTGAGAGGAAAACTGTTGCTACTAGAAAGAAGTGGCTCTCCCCAGCTGGGGGAGGGAACATCAGTGATGGCTTCAACCTGTTTCACAGCAGGTTCCCCTGGAGCCCCAGGGACACGTGGAGAGAGCCCAGAGGGGGAAGAAAAAGTGACGTCTTGGGCTGGTCCTTTGCTACTGAGCTGGGCTGGGCTCCTGGGGTGGAGGGAGCTCATGGCAACAAGGCAGCACAGCAGAGAGACAGCTCTGCCCAGGAGAAGCTCCTCTACAAAGCACAGCAGGGCTGAGGGCACTGCCTGCAGGCACCGAGGGGAGAGGAGCAAGGCAGAGAGAGGTTGAAGGCAGTGTGGGAGGATGCTGAGAGCTCACTGGAGGAGAAATCTTCTCAGGCCTTGATGTGGTAAGTCTGTGGCTGTAGGATAATGCAGGTTCTGTTCATGGTGGGATCTTATAAAGCCGGCACATCCCAAAGTTTCCAGTATCTGTTAACTCACAGTATCTCAGCTGTAGAGGAGAAGATCATGCTCCAGAGCAGGGTTGCCCTGCTGCACCATCAGAGGGACAGAGCATGGCAGCTGCCTTCTGCTGGGGAAAACAACAGGGGTGAGCACATAGGGGTGCCCAGTGCTCTTCTTCTGAGCAGGGTCTCTAGCACTAGGAAACTTTCAAGGGGATGTTTCAAGAGGAAGGTCAAGGCAGGTTTTTCTATAAAGATGAAGAGATTTCCCAGGGCTTTGTTTTCATTTTCCTGCTTTGAGGGCAGGGGACAGGAGGAGGGATAGGGAGGGCGGGGAAGAGAAATAGAAAATGGCCTTTCAGGTTTGAATAAGTCATTGAGACTCCTGAGCTGTTGCTCTGAGTACTCAGTTCGTCTGCTAGGAATCTCCTACAGTGCCTTCAGTCATTCTTCTACCCGTGGACATCACCAGCATCACCTTTCTGGACCCATCAGGCTGTTCTGCCCCTTGAACCTCCAAACAGGTACGTGCACGCAGCCAGTGCCCTGTCAGTGGGCAAATTTCTGTAGGTGAGTGCACGGAGGTTGCAATGGGCTGACAGGGAAAAGACATGGGACAGGGAAATCCCATCCAGGAGAAAAACCTCCAGGTAGCAGGGATACAATCAGGGCATGAGAGGAAGTTTAAAAATGGAAATGCTGTGGGAGGGAGAATTAAGAAAACTCCATGTGATCACCTCCAAAGCAGAGCCCTTCTTCTGAGCAAGCCCCCTTGCCTCTTCTCCCACCCAGCAAAGCCTCTGTCCTCAGGGCTGTGGGGTCCAAGACATGAACCACCTCCTGTGAAGCCAGAGCTCCAGCAGAGCCATGCTGCAGCTCTCCAGCCAGGTGCCCATTTCCCTCAGCAGAGCACAGGGGCTGAGAGCAACAGACCAGCAAGGTTCCTGTGGGGGTGGTGGTGTGCACAGCTGGGGAAGGGTAACGCTGTCTGCGTGCCCACCTGCCTCTGCCCTGGCCTCTCCCAGCCCGACCCTCACTGCATTGTCCCCTGTTTCTTCACTTGTCTCTCTGATTGCTGTTGTTATTTCCTTCTTGCTGTCAGGCTCTCTGGGAGTTTCAGCTGCAAAGTCACACAGGGATCTTCTGTGTCCTTTCCTGCAGGTGTGTCCATGGGAACAAGTGTCCCAGGTTACCTCTGACCTGTGGAGAGCTGGTCAGTGCAGTCTGTGGGGATGGGATAGGAGGTGACAAACCTACCTGACATCACCTCTATTTTATCCTAAAGCCCCTTAGAGAACACAAAGCCCCTACAGCTGAGGAAATGCTGTTGGGTTTGTGAAATGAGCCCTGTGTGTCCTGGGCTGGAATTGGGGTGCTGAGACCTTGAGAAAGGGTGAAACATTTAGTGGTCTGTGGTGGATCCCTCTGCTCTCAGCAAAGTCCAGTGGTTTCTCAGGGTAACATGGGATTGTGATCACCCTCCATCTCAGAAAGGTGCAATCCCTGAGTAGTTGGGAGCAAGACAGAGGGGCAAACCAGCTCCCCTCACTCTGCACTGAGCCTCAGGCATCCTCTTGCCTCGCAGGACTCGCTCTGTTCTCCCTGAGTGCAGCAGAAATGCTGAGGGTTTGACACCCAGGAATACTCACCAGGGGAGATGGGGGGAGCTGCAAAGAAACTTAGAACTCTTCAACTGCCTTTGCCATTCCCGTTCCTCAGCCCTGGGAGTGCAGGTGCTGACAAGCCCTTCTGCATTAGCAGTGGTTTCATGGGACAAAGTTGAACACAAAGACCTGTCGCTGCCACCACCCACTTCTGCAGAGCAGAGCAGAAAAAGGAAAGGGTCCCTGTGTGCTACAGGGGGAGGGTTTATGGGAAATGGCTTTGATTTTGCTCAGAGAAATCTTGCCTAACTCTTCACTGTCTTTTTTTCTTATGAGAGTGCTCCATACCCAGGGGAAGCAGATGTTCAACGGCAGCTCCATCACCCAGTTCCTCCTCCTGGCATTTGCAGACAGGCGGGAGCTGCAGCTCCTGCACTTCTGGCTCTTCCTGGGCATCTACCTGGCTGCCCTCCTGGGCAATGGCCTCATCATCACCACCATAGCCTGTGACCACCACCTGCACACCCCCATGTACTTCTTCCTCCTCAACCTCTCCCTCCTTGACCTGGGTTCCATTTCCAGCGTTGTCCCCAAATCCATGGCCAATTCCCTCTGGAACACCAGGGCTATTTCCTACTTGGGATGTGCTGCACAGCTCTTTCTATTTTCCTTTTTTATTTCAGCAGAGCATTTTCTTCTAACCATCATGTCCTATGACCGCTACGTTGCCATCTGCAAACCCCTGCACTATGGGACCCTCCTGGGCAGCAGAGCTTGTGTCCACATGGCAGCAGCTGCCTGGGGCACTGGGTTTCTCACTGCTGTCCTGCACACGGCCAATACATTTTCACTACCCCTCTGCCAGGGCAATGTCCTGGACCAGTTCTTCTGTGAAATCCCCCAGATCCTCAAGCTCTCCTGCTCACACTCCTACCTCCGGGAAGTTGGGCTTCTTGTGGTTAGTGCCTCTTTAGGATTTGGGTGTTTTGTTTTCATTGTGGTGTCCTATGTGCAGATCTTCAGGGCTGTGCTGAGGATCTCCTCTGAGCAGGGACGGCACAAAGCCTTTTCCACGTGCCTCCCTCACCTGGTCGTGGTTTCTCTGTTTGTCAGCACTGCAGCTTTTTCCTACCTGAAGCCCCCCTCTATGTCCTCCCCATCCCTGGATCTGGTGGTGTCAGTCCTGTACTCGGTGTTGCCTCCAGCAGTGAACCCCCTCATCTACAGTATGAGGAACCGGGAGCTCAAGGATGCCCTGAGGAAACTGATAACTGGGTGCTATTCTGAAGCAATAAACTTCCTGTCTTCTTCTGCAAAGCAGTTACCATGTAACTCAGGGCAGGCCCAGCCTGTCTTCTGAATTTTGTCTTGTCTTCTGAATGGTGTCTTTTACTTGTGGTCATGTTGGCATCCCCTTTCTAATTCACTCTCTGCTTTTTTTTTTCTGACTGAGTGGCTGTGTAAATGAGGACCCCTGCTCTCTGTATATTTCACCAAAATAAAGGGATTTCCAGTGATATATTTTTCCCTAAGATCCTCCCTCCAAGGCTTTTTTGGAGCTGCAGGGACAGTTCCTCTGTTCATAGGTGCAAGGGAAAAGAGTCTCAGCATGACAGCACTGCCAGGGAGCACCAGCACTTGATCTTCACAGCTGTTTTCTTCCCACTTCCACACTCTCTCTCTGAGCCCTTGTGTTGGTGAAGGTCTAAGTGCTCTGCCAACTTGGTCAAAGTCCTGCTGCCTGGTAGTCCTGTGACCACAGGCAGGGACAAGCTTTGGGCACCTCTGTGATACAGCTGGCCTCCATAACAGCATTTCCAGAAAGATGATGTCATCAGGGCAGTGCCTGAAGGTTTCCATCTTCTTCCAAATTTTCCCTCAAGAATTTTCCCACAAACGTGGCCTGCAGATGAAAACACCAGCATAGAGCTAAATAATGTGAGTGTGCAGGGTGTGGGGACACAGCAGTGTCCTTGCTCAGCCAGGCCACCTGTGATTGACCTGAAGCAGAGCAGGGTCTGCTCTGTGCCCGTGTTCACTGGACACCCTGGGGAAGCTGCCCTAGAACAATCAGCATGGACCAGCTCCTCACAACCACCATTCCCAGCACTGGCCTCTCACCCCACCTCCAAGAGGTTCTTTGTCCCTCCATGGAAGGACACCCCATGAGTAGGTCACAAGTCCATGTTTGCATTAGACAGAGGAGATGTGAGCATGCACATCATGTACATGGGGTGAGATGAAGCCCAGAGAGCACAAGTGCCATCAGCTATTCCCACAGACACCATGGAGGCCTGTGGGAGAGACAGTGCCTCGAGGTCACTTCACGTTGGGAGTCACGTCCAGTGGGAATTCTCCTGAATGCAACACTGGGATGTGCTTCCTTGAACTAAGGTCCCTGTGTCCATTCCTCATGCTGTGGGGCACTACAGACAGGTGCAGAGCAGGGTGAAGCACTACAGGGCTGAGGTTCCTCCCAGCCTCCTGGAGTAGCAAAAGGAAGCCAGAGAGAAACTGTGTCTCTTGCCTCTGTGTGGAAAATCACACAATCACAGACTCATAGAACCAAAGAATGGTTTGGGTTGGAAGGGACCTTTCAAGGTCATCTAGTCCAACCCCCCTGCAGTGACCAGGGACTGATCTTCAACTAGATCAGGTTACACAGGACCTTGTCCAATCTGACCTTGAATTTTTCCAGGGATAAGGATTCTACCACCTCTCTGGGCAACCTGTGCCAGGGTTTCACCACCTACACTGTACAAATTTTCCTCCTTAGATCAAGTCTAAATCTCCCCTCTTTTAACTTAAAACTGGGGATATCCTAAAACCTCCCTTGTCCTATCCCTACAGGCCCTATTAAAAAGTGTTGTCAAGAAAAATTGTTGTCAGGAAAAGCGGGAGACAAAACGTGCATTCTCATAGCGATAAAACGAATGTTCTTTGTTTATTTGGTACAGGTTCCTTTTATACACTTTTCCACACAACATGTGATGCATGCCAGCAACTAACTGGTTAAGACTCCACCCACGTGACACAGTCAGTGAGGTTCGCACACAGCATAAAAGTCTAGCTCCTTAGTAATTAAAAGTCACCCGGCTCCTTAGTGACTAAAAGTCACCCATGCCTCAGTTTCTCACAGCATGTTTCTCTACAAAATGTTTGCTCCCACCAATCTTATAGGCCCTCTTTAAGGATTGAAAGGCTGCAATCAGGTCTCCCCAGAGCCTTCTCCAGGCTGAGCAAACACAACTCTCAGACTCTCTTCATAGCAGTGCTGTTCCAGCCCTCTGATCATTTTTGTGGCCCTCAGTACAAGAAAGACCAGCTGGCCATGCTTCTTTTGATGCACCTCAGGATATGTTTGGCCTTCTGTGCTGTGAGTGCACGTTGCTGCCTCATGTCCAGCTTTTCATCCTCCAGTACCAGTACCCCCAAGTGCTTCCCCACAGGTCTGTGCCACATCCCTTCATGCCCCAGCTTGTATTGACACCGTGGGTTGCCCTGACCCAGGTGCAGGACCTTGCACTTAGACCTCTTGAACCTCATGATGTTCATATGGGCCTGATTCTCAAGTTTGTCCAGGTCCCTCTGGATGGCTTCCTGTCCCTCAGGCACATCAACTGCACCACTCAGCTTGGTGTCATCTGCAAACTTGCTGAGAGTGCACTCGATTCCACTGTCTAGGTCAGGGGTCCTCAAACTTTTCAAACAGGGGCCGGTTCACTGTCCCTCAGGCACTGTCGGGGGCTGGACTATAGTTTGGAAAAAAAGGAACAAATTCCTGTGCACACTGCTGTGGTGGGTTGACCCTGGCTAGAGACCGGATGCCCACCAAAGCCCACTCTATCACTCCCCCTCCTCAAATGGGCAGGGGGAGAAAATTATAACGAAAAGCTCGTGGGTGGAGATAAGGACAGAGAGAGATCACTCAGCAGGGACTGGCACGGGCAAAACAGACTCAGCTTGGGGGAAAAAACAAATTTGCTTTATTACAAATCAAAATCAGAGGAGAATGAGAAGTAAAACCAAATCTTAAAACACCTCCCCCATCCCTCCCTTCTTCCCGGGCTTAATCTCTTTCCCGATTTTCCACCTCCTCCCCCCAGCAGCACAGGGGACAGGGAATGGGGTTGGGGTCAGTTCATCACACGTTGTTTCTGCTGCTGCTTCCTCCTCAGGGGGAGGACTCCTTCCCCCGCACCAGCGTGGGGTCCCTCTCACGGGAGACAGTCCTCCACGACCTTCTCCAACGTGAGTCCTTCCCATGACTGACAGTTCTTCACGAACTGCTTTAGCATGGGTCCATTCCATGGTGTGCAGTCCTTCAGGAAGGGACTGCTCCAGCGCGAGTCCCCCACGGGGTCACAAGTCCTGCCAGCAAACCTGCTCCGGCGTGGGCTCCTCTCTCCACGGGCTACAGGTCCTGACAGGAACCTGCTCCAGCGCGGGCTTCCCGCGGGGTCACAGCCTCCTTCGGGCATCCACCTGCTCCGGCGTGGGGTCCTCCACGGGCTACAGGTGGTCATCTGCTCCACCATGGAACTCCATGGGCTGCAGGGGGACAGCCTGCCTCACCATGGTCTTTCTCCACAGGCTGCGGGGAATCGCTGCTCCGGCGCCAGAGCCCATCCTCCCCCTCCTTCTTCACTGACCTTGGTGTCTGCGAAGTTGTTTTCTCTTACATCTTCTCACTCCTCTCTCCAGCTGCAAAGTGTGCAGCTTTTTTTTTCTCCCTTCCTTTTTTTTTTTTTTTTTCTTAATTATGTTATCACAGAGGCGTTACTGATTGGCTCGGCCTTGGCCAGCGGCGGGTCCCCTCCCGTAGCCGGCTGGCATTGGCTGTGTTGGGTCGGACATGGGGGAAGCTTCTGGCAGCTTCTCTCACAGAAGCCACCCCATGTCCCCTCCCCCACTGCTACCAAAAACCTTGCCATGCAAACCCAATACATTCCACCCCTCGCCTCTGTGAATCACATATTTAAGAATCATCACTAAAATCCACATTCATCACACAATCTTCACAAACTTCTACTCACATCAACAGAAAATAAGAATTCCCCACACCAAAATCAAAATAACTTCATCACAACACCAGACAAAAGTGGACAATTTACACACATAATCCACCCCTTGTCTCTTCACCACAATTAAATCGATAAAATCCCCCATAATTGTCCTACTCATCACTCTTTAGTCATGTTCGGTCTATGTTTTGCCCGTTACCTCTCCTCTCTCCGTTAATAACCTTATCTCCAATCTCTCATGCCCCACGTTGGGCGCCAAAAAAGACTGTGGTGGGTTGACCCTGGCTAGAGACCGGATGCCCACCAAAGCCCACTCTATCACTCCCCCTCCTCAAATGGGCAGGGGGAGAAAATTATAACGAAAAGCTCGTGGGTGGAGATAAGGACAGAGAGAGATCACTCAGCAGGGACTGGCACGGGCAAAACAGACTCAGCTTGGGGGAAAAAACAAATTTGCTTTATTACAAATCAAAATTAGAGGAGAATGAGAAGTAAAACCAAATCTTAAAACACCTCCCCCATCCCTCCCTTCTTCCCGGGCTTAATCTCTTTCCCGATTTTCCACCTCCTCCCCCCAGCAGCACAGGGGACAGGGAATGGGGTTGGGGTCAGTTCATCACACGTTGTTTCTGCTGCTGCTTCCTCCTCAGGGGGAGGACTCCTTCCCCCGCACCAGCGTGGGGTCCCTCTCACGGGAGACAGTCCTCCACGACCTTCTCCAACGTGAGTCCTTCCCATGACTGACAGTTCTTCACGAACTGCTTTAGCATGGGTCCATTCCATGGTGTGCAGTCCTTCAGGAAGGGACTGCTCCAGCGCGAGTCCCCCACGGGGTCACAAGTCCTGCCAGCAAACCTGCTCCGGCGTGGGCTCCTCTCTCCACGGGCTACAGGTCCTGACAGGAACCTGCTCCAGCGCGGGCTTCCCGCGGGGTCACAGCCTCCTTCGGGCATCCACCTGCTCCGGCGTGGGGTCCTCCACGGGCTACAGGTGGTCATCTGCTCCACCATGGAACTCCATGGGCTGCAGGGGGACAGCCTGCCTCACCATGGTCTTTCTCCACAGGCTGCGGGGAATCGCTGCTCCGGCGCCAGAGCCCATCCTCCCCCTCCTTCTTCACTGACCTTGGTGTCTGCGAAGTTGTTTTCTCTTACATCTTCTCACTCCTCTCTCCAGCTGCAAAGTGTGCAGCTTTTTTTTTCTCCCTTCCTTTTTTTTTTTTTTTTTCTTAATTATGTTATCACAGAGGCGTTACTGATTGGCTCGGCCTTGGCCAGCGGCGGGTCCCCTCCCGTAGCCGGCTGGCATTGGCTGTGTTGGGTCGGACATGGGGGAAGCTTCTGGCAGCTTCTCTCACAGAAGCCACCCCATGTCCCCTCCCCCACTGCTACCAAAAACCTTGCCATGCAAACCCAATACATTTGCACATATTTTACTTGTAGTAGTGCACAAAAAAAAACAGGAAAAAATGTAATATTTAAAATGAAGAACAATTGTAATCAACAAAAACAAATCATATTTCAGTGGGAACTATGGGCCTGCTTTTGGCTAATGAGATGGTCAGTGTTAGGTTCCATATTTGTCACTGCCAGTCGTAGCAAGTGGTGCAAGTGTTCATCAGTGAGTCTGGATCTGATTGGAGAGTTCAGATGTTTCATTCGGGAAAAAGTCTGCTCACAGACACAGGTGCTGCCACAGCCGGTTGCAGTTTTGAGTGCACGGTTCCTGAGATGATGATACGTCTCTGAGGGGAGAGATGCACAGAAATTGGTAAGGCTGCTTGATTTGAATGCATCTCTCAGCGAGTCACAGGCTGTAGTTCGGCCAATTCCATTTGGTAACTCGGATCAACAGTTTCAGTGTCAACAGCAAATGGGTTCTGGAAAAGCTGTCTGTCCTGTTCATGGAGACAAAGCTCTTTACATCCAATTTGAAACCACTTGTGCAACATTTCTGGTACATCCACACATGATTTGTTTGGGAAGGCAACTGCTGGTTTTCCTGCAGACAGGTTTTGAGTGGTGGGGAGATGGCAGAAGTTTTCCTCCTTTACTTGGTTAATGAGCAGGTCTAATTTGAGTTGAAATGCTTTCACATGTGAATACATATCACAGATGAGCTTCCCCTTTCCTTGAAGTTGGACACTGGAATTGTTGAGTGGCTCTGTTACATCCGTCAGAAGCACAAGGTGCCATTTCCATTCTGCATCTTTGAGCTCTGGTACTTTTTTGTTTTTAGAGAGCATAAAATCATAAACCTGTGGAAGTCAGTCATAAAATCGTTTCAAAACTCTCCCTCAACTCAGCCAACGGACTTCTGTGTGGTACAGAATATCTTCATGGGCCACATTGAGCTCAGACAGAAATTCCTGAAACTGTCTGTGGTTTTGTGCATGAGCTCTGATGAAGTTAACACAAGAAACCACAATTTTCATGACAGAGCCCAGCTTCAGTGATTTACAACACAGTGCTTGGTGGTGGATGATGCAGTGTATGGCTATTGGATGTGAATGGTTGTGTTTGCCCATCTCTTTGTTATTGTGTGCAGCCACTCCTTCCATGGACCCCAGCATGCTAGGAGCACCATCAGTTGTCACACTGAAGAGTTTACCCCAGTCCAGCTCCAAATCATTCATAGTTTGGCAAACTTTCTCATAGATATCCTCTCCTGTAGTTGTTCCTTTGATGCTTGTCAGTGCAGCCTCTGTCTGGCCTCTCTCAGCAGCTCTGGAGGGGCTCTTGCCTCCTGCGGGAGACCTCCTGTCCTGTGTGACAACATCTTGTCACTGGGCAATACATCAGAAACACTGGGGTGTCTACAGGTGACACTCAAAGTCCATGGTCAGACAGCTGAGCTCTGCCTGGAAAGGGGAAGAACTGCTTGCAATTAAAAACAAACAAACAAACAAAAAACACCCAAACAAAGAACACCACCCAAAAAACCACATGAGGAGCTTTTCATCAGCTGAAATGATTAGAAACTTGTAGTAAAAGGATGATGGTTTTGCACTCCCTTACTGTGTTTCTATCTATCAGTTCCCATTTGTCTGTCAGAAACATTTCTGATGAGGTTGTCCCCTGTGGATGGTGAACCTCACTGGAGGCAGCTTCAACACAGCAGAGAGTTGAGGAGTGTGGGTTCTTGTTTATTAAACTGTACCGTGCTTTCCTTCGGTTTGTGTGCAAGAAACTCTGCTGTGCCTGTGTGCAGCCAGGTCTGTGGGGAAAGCAGGGGGAGTTGGTGCAGAGGAGCTGTAACCTCCAGGTGCAGACTTCAGTGGAGAAGTCTCATGTCAGGAGAAATGATGCAAGTCCCAGGGGGCTGGTGAGAGCAGTGGCAGGGCTGAGGAGGTGAGGAATCAGGATGTCCACACCGTGTTCGGTCCTACCCATCCTGACATCATTAGGAGACCCCCTGCACCAATAGCAGTTGGAGAAAGCTGCAACCACTTTGACTGCAAATTGCAAATGTTATAAAATAAACTTAAAAATAAAGAATACTTTACTATTAAATGCTCAGTGAAATCTTCCCCTTTATGTACACTCCCGAGACCTCTCCAATTAGCTACATAAGACTTGAAGACTGAAATAAATAATTTGAAGAGACATGGCTTCTTGCATTTTAATGAGCCTCATAGTGTATTTGGTGCTGAGAAAATGAATCTCAGACCCTGAATCTGAACTGGAGGATGGTGACTGGGAGAAGTGTCTGAAGACATGAAGATAGAAAATGCCACCCCCTTCTTCAAGAGGGGCAAGAAAGAGGAATCAGGACACTACAGGCCTTTCTGCCTTGCCTTGAACGTAAGGAAGGGGTTGAAGCAGCCAATCCTGGGAACCCTGATGAGGCACTTGAAGGACAAAAAATAATCAGGGGTTGTCAACCTGGCTTCACCAAGGGGAAATCATGTTCATCAACTTGAAAAACTTCTATGATGAAGTGACTAGCCTGGTAGATGAGGGAAGAGCAGTGGATATTGTCTGCCTGGACTTCAGGAAGGCTTTCAGCACTGTCAGCCATTGGATCCTCATACAGAAGCTGTTGAAGGATGGGCTGGCTGAGAAGGCTGTGAGGTGAATGCCTCTCCGTGGAGACAAAGTACTGAGAAAACATCTCCGTTGCTCAGCTGCCATCTTCTGGAGACCATTAAAAGTTACAACTTTGGTTTTCCTTGTCAGGACGTGCCTGTTCATCAGCCATTTCCGTGCATCGAGTGCCACCCGCCCGAGATCAGTTGTAATTGCACGTATTACTTTGGTCCTCCGACGAATCAGATGGTGAAGGGGACAGCTCCTGACAATTCATCCGTCTCTGCCAGCCAAATACAAAAGTGTGAGAGAGTTTTAAATGTTCTTGGGATGGTCTAAGCATCCACGTTCTATTCCTGGGTCTTCTGAATGCAGTTCAGGTCTTTTTGAAGACTAGAAAACTATTTAGGTGTACCATCCTGGGAATGACCTCTGCAATAGACACTGCAGCTGCTGAAACTTCTGTGAGCAACACTGCAGCTACTGACAGCCCTGCAACAGACACTGTGGCTACTGACAGCCCTGCAACAGACACTGTGGCTACTGACAGCCCTGCAACAGACACTGTGGCTACTGAGAGCCCTGCAACAGACACTGTGGCTACTGAGAGCCCTGCAACAGACACTGTGGCTTCTGAAAGCCCTGCAACAGACACTGTGGCTACTGAGAGCCCTGCAACAGACACTGTGGCTACTGAAAGCCCTGCGACAGACACTGTGGCTTCTGAAAGCCCTGCAACAGACACTGTGGCTACAGAAAGCCCTGCAACTGGTGCTGCTGCTACACAGACTCCAGCAACAAGAACTGCAGCTATTGAAACCCAGGTGACAGACCCCCCAACTCACACTGTGGGCACTCAAATTCCAGTAGTACATACTGGAGCTACTCAGACCCAGGCAACAGACACACCCCACCCACCCCACCCCCAGCTTCCACTGCAGATACTCCAATTCCAATGACAAATACTGCATCTACTCAGACGGTGTTGGGCCCTGCTGCTCCAGTCTCTGCAATGCAGCTACTCAGACTCTGCTGACAAGCACTTGGGCTGTGCAGATCCTAGTGGAGAGTGATGAGTTTGATCTAGAGCACCAACCAATACCAGTAAGAATTGCCCCTATACAGAAGAAAAAGTATAAAAAGGAAACAACTCACTTTGCAATGAAGGAAGATAAACCAGTGTGGAATAATTAGTGAAGGTTATTTAAAAATCAGAAAATGGCCCTGTGCACACACTAGGGAAAGCTGTAATGTCAAAGGAGATCCCAGAGGAAAAATGCAACTGATATGAAAAGAATCCTCCAATGTTGCTGCGTATCAGTACGGGGGCTGGAGTGAAACCTCTTTAGCCAAGCCCTGTAATCACTGCAGAAGAGACACATGGGCACCAAGAAACTGATATATTATCTGTTTGCAACCCTGGGTCGACCATCTGGCTCCCTTGAGACAAATGCTTCCCTTGTGTGAACCTTGAATACAACACCAAAGCACAGCTCCGGCTCATTGACCACAGACAGTGGTGGGAATTGATTGGGAAGTGTAGGATCTGGGCATGATGTAAATGGTGTAGAATAAGGGGTGGATAACAGCCTGGGCTAGGTTAGGATAGAGTTAATTGTTCCCAGGGAACTGGGAGGGGGGTGGCTGGGGCAGCTGTCCTGGGTGGGACAGGGCAGGTATTCCATACCACATGATGGTATTCTGTACCACGTGATGGCATTCCATACCACGTGACAGTATTCCATACAACTTGATGCCATGCTCAGTATTTATACAGGGACGTTCCAGAAGGAGGGGGCTGCTGGGTACCATAGTTCACGAGCTGGTTGGGTGGTGAGCTGTTTCATTCCCTATATCACTTATTTTTTACACTGTATGTTCTTTTGTCAGTACTGTTGTTGTAGTTTGGTGTTGTTTCTCCATTACAATTCCAGTAAACTGCTTGTGTCTCAACCCCTGAGCCCCCTTCGTTTATATTTTCTCCTCCCCATACCACTGGAGGGTGGGGGGGGGCAGCCACCCTTCCTGGTTAAATGATGTCACCAAGGAAGAAGGGAGGAGTCGGGGGGGCTGTGTTGTAAGATGTGAGTTTTATGTCTCACTACCCTGCTCTGATTCCTTGGTAATGAATTAAACAGATTTTTCCTCCCCAAGTCGAGTCTGTTTTGCCTGTGAGTGAGTGAGCCACCCCCGTCCTCATTGCAATCCATGATCCCCTTTCTTTTGTTCCTTTACCCATCTCACTGGGTGAGGGGGGAGTGAGTGCAGGACTGCATGGTCTGAGCTGTGAGTAAAACCATCAGAACAGCCCTTGGTAAAAAGTCTCAGGTGATCTTTCTTGAACTATAAACAGGACGTTTTCATCTGCAAACATGTGGAGAGTGCCCAAAGATGGGTTTAGAGGCCTTATGCACATAGAGGCTGAGGGCCCTGGGCTGAGGAAAGTACAGACGTAGCCTGAAAGTGCTTGAAGGGAGGTTTCAGAGATAGTGGAGGTTCTCTCTGTAGTGGAAAACAGGGTGAGAAGGAAATAATGTCACAAAGTGCAGCTGGGGAGGTCCAAACTGGACACGAGGAGCAAGAAAAATCACTTGTAGGGCAGTGCTGTGGTGCAACACATCACCCAGAAAGAGTCTGGATCAGCCCAAGGCTTTGTGTGTCAAGGAAAATCCAGAGAGGATGGAGAGTAAAGGAAGGTGAAAGCAGGGTGGGGCAGCCATATGGATGACTAGAGCCTACAGGGGAAGAGGCAAAGGAGATGTGAGACCATAGGACATCCTGTGGTGGAAGTGAGAGAGAGATGTGGAAATGCTGAAATTCCTTTGGTTATGGCTGTTGTCTCTGCCACTGATGCCTATGAGGAGACAACTCTTCCTTCCAGCAATGGGACCTTCTGTCTTCCTTGTTCATCCTTGGGGGCCTGGAAAGTGTTGTCCCATAGTCCTGCCCTTGGCATTGCCCATCTCCACATCACACTGCCCCAGGAACAGCCCTGAGGAACGAGTGAGGGACAGGGTCTCCCTTCCCAAAGGCTGTGGCTGAGGGCTTGGCCCTTTGGTTAATGGGCTCAGAGCTTGGCCCTTTGCATTAATGAAACACATTCAGGTTTCCTCAGCATCAGAGCCACCTTTACCTTGCTTTTCCCAACATGTCATCATTGCCTTCAGTTTCCTGCTCTAACTGGACCCTGGAGATGCCTTCTCAGAACTGGCCCTCAGTGGGACACTACAAGAACCTTTGGACACTACAGAAGGGGCCATCCTTTTGTGTTCTAGCTAGACAATATTTACCTTTCTCTGGAAATCGTATGTGCCAGGGTGAATCATGAGATCTTTCGCACATTTTATTCCCTTTTGTTTCTCTATAAATACTCACTAGCCATTTCGGCAGCAAGGGCATAGCTACTCAGGGCCAGCTTGATAGACCTGATGGTCCTTCACATATCCAGCATTTTGTGAGATTATAAACACTTGCCTTTTGCTCAGCCAATTGAATGAAAGCTTTTTCTTTATGATTCCCTTCATTCCCAAAGTCTCTGAGGGGAGAGCTGATTGTTCTAAGGGTTGTGGCCTATACAATACACCAAAACAATAAAATTGACATTTTGCTCTGCAAATCCAACCTAAGTTTACAAAGGTTATGGAATCAAGTACAAAACCACAAATGGTCAAGATCAGACGCTGCTCTTCCCTCATTCTGTTATGTTCCCAAGGAGATCTTCTGTGAAAAGAAAGATGCATTGACTCGCCCTACTTGGGTTTCGTCTGCACAGTTAAAGTGAAGGAACAATCTAGTGGGTGTTAATTTTATGTTCTTTTCCCCAGGAATCTTTTTATTTTAACAGCTGAGATTTGAGCCCCAGTATCTACCAAAAATGTGACTGGGATTTGCTTTGGCCCTACAATGCCTGTAATTAGTAAATCACCCCAACCATTTTCAGTGAGCTGTGTAACACGTATCCAGCCTTCGCCCCCCTGCTCACCATCAGAGGGCAAAGGATCTAGTTTTCTGCTGGGTTTTGGGGCTATTTTGTTCTAACAAATCAATCAGGGAGGGTGCACTTGGAGTAGTATTTCTATGATCTACTCCTCTATTTGCTGATTTATCGGGCCATCTTGTTACCAACTTTTCTAATTTGTGTGTTGGCAGCCCGTCCATTAAGTCACATGGGATCCCTTTTTGCTGCCCTTCCACCCACAGTCTGTTATGTCTGTTCGGGACGTCTCTCCCTCCTGGCAGTCTGGCGAGGGGTGGTGTTCTCTCTAAAAGTTGGTGGTATTCTCTCAAAGGGTGGTGATGTTCTCTTATCACAGCTTTTTCTGCCTGTCCACATCTCCTTAGGAGAGACTCTGGATCAAGCAATATCAATCAGAGCATTCTACCATCACCTTATTTCAAAACAAAAAAAACCTACATCCTTTAAAATAAAAGGTCATTTTTATTAGAAGCTCTTGGAAATCTTTCTCTGTCTCTATACTAGGAAACTAATATAAACTAGAGCTTGCTTTGTTTTAATGAGCCCCATGATGCATTTCGAACTGAGTCCTTGCACCCCAGGTACTGAGAGAAGATTGTACACACCTTCCCCTGAGTCAAAGTCAGAAGAAAAACCTGAAGTATCTTGAAGTATTAATGAGTTCCACTGAGGGCCAGTACTAACAAAGCCTCTCCAGGGACTCGTTAGAGCAGACAATTGGAGGCCATGATTGCAGGTAGGCCAAGGCTCTGTGCAGGCAGCTCAGCTGCTGAGAAAAACCTGGCTTGGCTTGATGAAACAGAAAGGCCAAGCCCTGAGCCCCAACCCCTGCAAGGCAGATCCTGTCCCTCACCCATTGCTCGAGGCTCTTCCTGGGGCAGTGGGGTGTGTGATCCTGAATGAAGGACAACGGTACGACAGTTCCCAACCTTGCTGGATGTTTGCAAGGAGGGAAGGAGGCCCCAGTGCCTGAGGACAACATGTCTCCTTCTAGGCCTTGGCAGCAGAGACAATTGGCAGAGCCAAGGGGACAAAGAGTTGGGTTCTCTTGGCAATTTCCAGCCTTCACAGCACCCTTCGCCATCTCTACCACGGGTTTTCCCACAGTGTCCCACAGTTGGCTCTTTTGCTCTGCAGGCTGTGGACTCCCATCAAAGAGCTCTGCAAGGGAAAGATTCATTGAATCCCAGAGTAACACAGGTGGGAAGAGACCCCTGAACACTGTTGTCCTGGCTCTGGCTGGGATGGAGTTCACTTTCCCCAACACAGCCCATACACTGCTGTGCTTCTCACTCCTGGCTAAAGCCATGTTGATCACACACCAATGGTTTGGCTGTTACCCAGCAGTGCTGGCACCGCATCAAGGCTGCCTTTGTCTTGACCCAGGAGGTTTTTCTCCCTTGTCCTGCTGAGGAGGGGGAGTGAGACAATGGATTGGTGGGGACATGATGGCCAATTTTAACCCATCACAGTCATCTTGTCCAACTCTCCTGCTCCAGGCAGTGTTAACTAGGTGAGATTGCTCAAGGGGTCCCTTCCACTTGACATCATGCATGAAGGAATTGAAATTTCATTTAGTCCCATAATGCAGAAAGATACGAAAAAATGTTCCCCAGTGATGGTCAAGGGCTGTTCACTGGGGGATGCTACTAGAAAGTGGCTGCCAGGAGGACTTTGAACCAAGGATAACAGTTAACTTCATTGTTCTGCTAATTCCCACCCACCGTATATTCCACTTCTTCAGTCCAGCTGTCAGCAAGCTGTCTCTAAGGAGCCTACAGGAGACCATATCAAAGGTCCTGCTAAAGGCCAGGTACAAAACATCCCCTTCTTTTCCCTCCCACATGTGTTTAGCAGTTCCTTCTTGTCCTTCAAATGCCTGGAGATGGCTGCAGGATGACTTGCCAAATCACCTTCCCTGGTGAGTCTGACCAGTCTGGAATACTCTCATTCCTCCTTCCTGCCCTTTTTGAAGACTGGTTTCATGTCTGCCTTTTCCAAGACAGCAAAATTCTCTCTGCTGTCTCTGCCCTTTGCAAGGTATTTGAGAGTGGTCTCACAGTGACACGGGCCAGCCTTCTCTGTATCCCTGGCACCAAAAGCCTTCTCAATATCCCACACTTCCAGAGGAGTGCCTAGGATACAACAGATACTGCAGGTCCACCACTCCAATGGGCTCTCTGTGCAGCTCATGGCTTTGCTGAGCATTTTTTTCAGTTCCTCCCCATCCAATGTTTGGTTTCTTGTTGTTTGCCAAGGCAAAGCCCCTTGCAGGATCCCAGTCCCACAAAAAGCCTGAGACTGCCGTCTTCTCAGTCATCTGCTGTAGCCTTCACACTGTCAGGGCATTGATCCTGTTCTGTCATAGGGGTTAGGGTTGCGGTTAGGAGTTAAGATTAGTGTTGGGGGTTAGGATTAGGGTTGGGGTTAAGGATAGGATTAGAGTTAGGATTAGGGGTTAGCCTTACAGTTGGGGTTAGAGTCAGATTTACATTTAGGATTACATTTAGGGGTTAAATTTAGGGTTAGGGTTAAAAGTTTGGGTTAGGTTTAGATTTAGCATTATGGTCAAAATTTAGGTTTAGGGTTAAAGTTAGGGTTAGTTTTAGGGTAAAGGGTTATGGTTAGGATTTAGCATTAGAATGGAAGATTAGGAGATAGATTAGGTTTATGGTTAGGGTTAGGGGTGGGGGTTAAAGGTAGGAGTTTCAATTAGCATTGTTAAGGGTTAGGGTTAAGGTGAGGATTAGGGTTAGGATTATGGTAAGGTTCAAGGTGAGGGTTAAGGTGAGGATTAGGGTTGGGGTTAGGGGTAGGTATTAGGTGTGTTGTCATTGAGGTGCTTGTGCTGTCAGAAATTGCTGAGTGGCTGATCTGGCCAGTGTACAACCAGGGTGAGGGTGAATGTTGCGGTTGTTCAGGTTAAGGTGAGGGTTTGGGTAAGGCTGAGTTCTAGATTTAGGTTTAGTTCTGTGTTAGGTTTAAGATTATAGTGCCACTACCATTAAGGTTTGGGGTTAGGGTTATTTTTAATTTGAGGAGTAGGGTGGAGTTAGGCTTAGGGTTAGGTCTATGGTGCAGTTAGTTTTGAGGTTAGGGTTAGGATTTGGGTTAAAGTTAGGGTTAAATTGAGGTTTAGGTTTATGTTTAGTGTTAGGGTTAAGTTCAGGGTTAGGGACAGGGTTCTGGTTAAGGTTAAGGTAATCTTTTGGATGCCATTATGGTTATGGTTTTATTTAATGTTAAATTTAGAGTAAGATTTATTTTTAGGATTAGTGTTATGGTGAGGGTTAAGTTGAGGGGTAGGGTTAGGGTTAATTTGAGGGTTAATATTAGTTTAGCATCAGGGATAGGGTTATGGTTGGGGTTATGTTTAGGTTTCGGATGCCATTAGGGTTAGGGTTCGGGTATGATTTAGGACTAGGATTATTGATAGAATTTCCATTTAGTTAGTGTTAGGGATAGGATTTGAGTTAAGTTTTCTGTTAGGGTTAGGGTTAGGGTTAGGGTTAAGTTGCAGGATAGTTTAAGGTTAGTGTCTGATTTAGGGTTATGGTTCTCATTAAAGCTAAGGGTGAGAGTTAGGGGTAGGGTTAGGTTTAATGTAAGGTTTGTGGGTAGGTTTAGGCTTAGATTTAGGTTGAGGTTTAGAGTTATGGTGTGTTTCTTTTGAGCTGCTTGTGGTGTCAAAAGTCCCCAAGTAGCTGATACGACCGGTGTGTAACCAGGTTAGGGTTAGGGTTTAGGTTCAGGTGATTTAGGACTTGGGTTTGTATTACGGTTGGATTTTGGGCTATGGTTCTGTTAGAGCTAGTGTTTATGTTTCAGGGCAGACTTAGTTTAAAGTGGAAAAGAGGCACATGGAAAAGTTTTTGTGTCGTCCCTGCTCAGAGGGAATCCATGACACAGCCCTGAAGATCTGCACGTGGGACAGCACAATGGAATCAAAACACACTGGAGCTAAGGAAAGTGTAACCACAATAAGCCCAGTGTCCCTGAAGTGGGGCTGGGAGAGCACGTGGGCTGTGGTTCCTGGGACCATGGGGTGACTCTCTTGGGCTGTGCTGGTCAAGCTGGGAGACAGACTCAACTGGTTTTGGTCACTGCCAGTGAAGCATCCCACACAAGCTCTTAGGTGCCCATGGAAGATGCTCAGAGGGACCCTGCCTTGTTCCAGTGCTGGGAGATGTGTTTGGGTGCTGCACTGGTTCCAGTCTATGAAAGGTCACTGAGGGTAAAATGAATCTATGGAAGTCAGCTCTGTCACAGAAGTGCCCATGACCTGTCCTTGTCTGCAGGACTATCACACAGCAGGACTGTGACCACACTGCAAGAGCACTCGGGCTTCCACCAACACAGGGGCTGAGAAGGAGAGTGTGGGAGGGGAAAGGGAGCAGCTCTGGAAAGACCAAGCACTGGTGCTCCTTGGCAGTGCTGCTGTGCTGGGAGTATTTTTCCCTCCACCTCTGTACAAAGGTCCTGCTGTGAAGCTTTACGAAGGCCTCGATGGAAGGTTCTTAGACAGAAAAGTAACTGCCAAACTGCAGGGTCTTTTCATCTGTTTCAAAACACAGAGAGCACTGCACCTCATTTACACAGTCCCATCTGTAAGTAGACATTGAATTGGAAGTGGGTTGAATAACAACATTTAATTTTGAACAATATTATTACAATAAAAAAAAACCCCTCAGACCAAGACCATCACCCCCAAAGACCTGAGAAGGCTGGGCCTGTAATGAGTTACATCATGAACACTGTGCAGAAGAAAACAGGCCCTTTGTTGCTTCTGAAAAACTTCCAGTCATCATTTTCCTCAGGGCATCCTTTAGCTCCTGGTTCCTCATGCTGTAGATGAGGGGGTTCACTGCTGGAGGCACCACTGAGTACAGAACTGACACCACCAGATCCAGGGATGGGGAGGAGATGGAGGGGGGCTTCAGGTGGGCAAACATGGCAGTGCTGACAAACAGGGAGACCACAACCAGGTGAGGGAGGCTCGTGGAAAAGGCTTTGTGCCGTCCCTGCTCAGAGGGGATCCTCAGCACAGCCCTGAAGATCTGCACATAGGACACCACAATGAAAACAAAACACCCAAATACTAAACATCCACCAACCACAAGAAGCCCAACTTCCCTGAGGTAGGAGTGTGAGCAGGAGAGCTTAAGGATCTGGGGGATTTCACAGAAGATCTGGTCCAGGACATTGCCCTGGCAGAGGGGTAGTGAAAATGTATTGGGTGTGTGCAGCAGTGCAGTGAGAAAACCAGTGCCCCAGGCAGCTGCTGCCATGTGGACACAAGCTCTGCTGCCCAGGAGGGTCCCATAGTGCAGGGGTTTGCAGATGGCAACGTAGCGGTCATAGGCCATGATGGTGAGAAGAAAAAACTCTGCTGAAATGAAAAAGAGAAACAGAAAGAGCTGGGCAGCACATCCTGGGTAGGAGATGGCTCTGGTGTCCCACAGGGAATTGGACATGGATTTGGGCACAATGGTGGAGATGGAGCCAGAGTGCAGGAGCTGCAATTCTTGTGTATCTGCAAATGCCAGGAGGAGGAACTGGGTGATGGAGCTGCTGTTGGTCATTTCCTCTTTTGTCACATGAAGACACTGTTCAAAAAGGAAAGGAGAGAAAACTTAGGACAGACTCCTCTGAGCAAAGCCACTCCCTTGTTCACAGAGATCCCCCCAGGTGAAATGCATTTATTGTCTGTGGTTTGTGCTGGCTGAGTGTGCTGTGAGGAGCTGAGGAGTCAGCTTTGCTCTGCTGCGGTGGGTTCAAGTGCTACAATAATCACAAGGGATGTCAGGTGTAACCCACCTTTACTGGAAATGTTCAGTATCTGCATTCATTTTTGACTCAGAAGAACAGAGCTGACCCTGGCAGGCACCAAAGTCCCTGCCACGGCACACAGCCCCTGCAGTGCAGGGACCCAATTGCCTACAAGAGCCCCCCACCCTTACACAGCCCCTAAGCTGTGGGCTGTGCCAGCTTGAGGAGATGCCTCCAGGAACTCCAGCTGCATTGCCCTGCACCCAGAGACTTACCGTGCCAAGGGCTGCAGAGATTTCTCCTGCAGTGAGCTCGCAGTCATCCTCTCAATCCTGACCACCTTCCAGCTCTCTCTCTGCCTTGCTCATCTGCCTCAGACACCCTGGCAGTGCCCTTCTCCCTGCTGTGCTTTGCAGAGGAGCTGCCCCTGGGCAGAGCTGCAGAGAGACAGCTTGTCATGAGCTCCCTCCAGCCCAGGAGCTCAGCCCAGCTCAGCAGCAGAAGCCCAGAACAAGATATTTTAATAACTGCCTCACGTGGGTTTGTTGCTGAGTTCATGAGATATTGAGAGGAAGTTGAAGAAACCTCTCCAGAAGGAATTGTCAGTACAACCTCCAAAGTTTCTTTCCTTGCTAATGGGTCCCACTGAGGGGCACTACTGGGAACGCATCTCCAGGGTCCAGTTAGAGCAGAAAACTGGAGACAGTGATGACAGGTCAGGGAAAGCAAGGTAAAGGTGGCTCTGATGCTGAGGAAACCTGGATGTGTTTCATTAATGCAAAGGGCAAAGCCCTGAGCCCATTAACCAAAGGGCCAGGCCCTGAGCCCCAGCCCCTGGGAAGGGAGATCCTGTCCCTCACTCATTCCTCAGAGCATCAGTTGCAGAGATACAGCCGTAACCCTTCGCCGTCACTTGTGCCTCTTTCCCTGCAGGCTCAGTCATCCACTCAGCTGTCCACCTTGCTGTCACCTTCCTTTACTGATATCTCTCCATTCCCCCTTGATTTTTCTAAAGACAAAAAGCCTTGGGTTTATCCAGACTCTTTCTGGGTGATGTGTTGCACCACAGCACTGCCCTTGGAGTGATAGTTCTTTTTCCTCATGTCCATTCTGGACCTCCACACCCGTGTTCTGTGGCATTACTTCCTTCTCACCCTGTTTTCCACTACAAAGAAAAGCTCCACCATCTCTGAAACCACCCTTGAAGCACTCTCAGGCTACTCCTATACTGGCCCCAGTCTCCACACCTCTGTGCCCAGGGACCTCAGCCTCTATGTGCTTTAAAACTCCAAACCCCGTCTTAGGAGAGCTCTTTGTACTCTCCAAGGTTTTTGCAGATGAAATCATCATGGTCATAGGCCAAGAAACATGGAGTGAGACTTTTTACCAAGGCCTGTACTGGCAGGACTGGGGTCAACAGTTTCAAATGGGAAGAGGGTAGGTTTTGATTGAGTACAAGGAGGATATTCTGTATGAGGAGGGTGGCAAGACCCTGGAAGAGGCTTCTCAGAGAAGTTGTGGATGCCCCATCCATCAAGAGAAAACACTGTTAAACAGCAGATTTGCAGTGGTAGCCCCATATTGGTTTTGCAAGGGAGGGCTTCTGTCCATTTACTAAAAAGATCTACTATTAAGATGATGCATTTGGAGTTTCAAGCTGGCAAGGACAGAGGCCCCACAAAGTCAACCTGCAGCTGTGCCCATGGGCCTTCAGTATGCTGGTGCTGGACTGAGGCTTTTACTCCAGTGCCATCTGTACTGGTAATGGTGCAAACAAGACAGTTCCTACAGCAACCATCTGCATCCTTCTTCATGTTAGGCCACCACTCCCTGTCCTTCCCTCTGCTCTCAGTGTCTGCCCGAGCTCATGGATGAACTTGATGAGACCTCCCATGTTCCGAGGCACAATCTTATTTAGATTTAGATGCTTATTTGCTTCTGCTTCTACAGCATAGGAAATATTGCTCTCCTGTACTTTGTGGATTGCCCTGATGGTCTTTTCACACTTCTTCCTTTCACTTCCCCTGTTGGAAGGTGGCATCTTCCCAGATTGGGTCAAGGCAGTGGGCTCTGTGACAGCCACTTGGAAGTGATTGTTCTTGAGTTATTCAGCCTCAGGTTACCATAGATGACCCAAGAGTGCTCATGGATGCTCAAATGTCTCCTAATCATAGGGCCAAGTTTCTTGGATTCTCGTGGTGTTTTTAACCTGGCCAGTGACCAAACACCACACAGCCACTCGCTCACACTCCCCTGCCTGAGAAGTGGGGGAGAAAATCACAAGGGCGAAGGTGAGAAAACTTGTGGGTTGAGATAAAAACAATTTAACAATTGAAAGAAAATATAAGAAAAACTATTAATAACAACAATAGCAACACTAATGATGGAATAGAGAAATGAGTGATGCACAGGGCAATTGCTCACTGCTGACCAATGCCATGCCCATTCCTGACAAGCGATCCTGGAGGAGAGGAAATCCAGAAACCCTGATCCTGGAAGAGTGAGTGAAAGAGCTTCCCAGCCAACCCTCATTTATGTCCAGAACATGATGTTATATGATATGGAATATCCCACTGACATATCCAAATGTCAGTTTCAATCTGTGACTCTTGCTATACTCCACCAAGCTTCTTCTGCAGCTACAGACTAGAAAAACAGGGGAAATTGGGAAGTCCTTGATTTGTTAGGGGCTGGTGGATAGAGCTTTAAACTAAATTGGAAGGGGGAAAGGGACTGTAACATACCAGTCTGTGCTGAGCAGTGGGATGGCTTGCCTAAGTTTGAGGAGCTGCATGCCAGTGGGATTCCTCAGACAGCCCCATGAGTTGATAGGCGTGATAAGTGGCACCTGAGGAGCTCCTACACAAATGCACGCAGCATGAGAAACAAGGAAGAGGAGCTGGAAACCCTGGCCCAGTCCCAGAGATATGACATCACTGGCATAGCTGAAACCTGGTGGGACGAGTCCTGTGACTGCCATGTCATGATGGATGGTTACAGGCTCTTCAGGAGGGACATGCAGGGCAGGCAGGGCAGGGGGTTGCACCATATATAGCAGAGAGACTGGAATGTGTGGAGCTTTAAGTTGGCAATGGCATATTGAGAGCCTCTGGGTAAGGAATAAGGGACAGACAGACAAAGTGGATGTCATGGTGGGAGTCTACTATAGGCCTCCCAGCCAGCATGATGGCATTGATGAGCTGTTCTTTAAGGAACTAAAGGAAGCCTCTAAGTCATCTGCCCTACTCTTTATGGGGGACTTCAACCTGCCAGGTGTCAACTAGGAATACCACACAGCTGCTACAAACAGGCCGAGAGGATTCCTAAACCAGCTGGATGACAACTTCTTGGTGCAGGTTCTAAGGGAAGTGACATGGGAAGGTGCCTTCCTCAACTTGTTGCTTGTCAGCAAAGAGGGTCTTGTGGGTGAAGTGGTGATTGGTGGCTGCCTTGGCCACAGTGACCACAAAGCAGTCAGGTTCAAACTCTACGGTACAGGTGAGAAACTACCAGAAAGACCTCAACGCTGGGTATGAGGAGAGTGGACTTCAGGTTGCTCACAGAATTACTTAATAAGGTCCCCTGGGAAAACAAAAACAAAAACAAAAACAAAAACTTTTGAAGTTGCTGGGGTCCATCAGTGCTAGTCACTTTTTAAGTACTACCTCATAAGAGCACAGGACCAGGCAATCCCAAAATGCCAGAAGTCAAGCAGGCGAGGCAGAAGGCAGCCTTGGCTGAGCATGGATCTTCTTCTAGAACTAAGGAGGAAAAAGACAGTGTATGGCCAGTGGAAGCAAGGCCAGGCAACATGGGTGGACTGCAGAGATGCCATTTGCCGCTGCAGGGAGGAAATCTGTGAGGCCAAAGCTCAGTTAGAGTTAAAGCTGACTAGTACAGTGAGAGACAATAAAAAGGGCTTTTAAAACTGTGTTAATAGCAAAGGGCAGACCAGAAATAACATTGGCCAGTTACTTGATGAGCATAGTCACCTGACAAACAGGGACGCAGACAAAGCAGAGACATTCAGTGGTTTCTTTGCCTTGTTCTTCAGTAGAGAGCACAGAAGCCCCAGAGCCCTGGGCTAGAGAACCATGACTGTGAGAATGATCAACTCCCTACCGGCCCCAAACTTGTGTGGGATTTGCTACTCCAACTAAATCCCTATAAGTCAATGTGGCCTGATGGGATCCATCCGAGGGTACTTAAAGAGCAGACAGATGTCATAGTGAGACCTCTCTCAAGAATCTTTCAATGCCCTTGGGTCTCTCCCAGTTGACTGAAAGCTGGCAAATGTTGTCTCAGTCTTCAAGAAGGGCAACAGGGAAGACCCTGGTAACTACAGGCCTGTCAGTCTCACTTCTGTGCCTGGCAAAATTATGGAGAAGATTATTCTGGGACTTATCAAAAAACACCTGGAAGACAATGCAGTCATTAGCTCCAGCCAGCATGGGTCCATGAGAGGAAAGTCCTGCTAGGCAAGCTTAATCTCTTTCTATGAGAAGGTTACCCACCTGGCTGACCAAGGGAAGCCAGTCGATGTAATCTTTTTGGACTTCAGTGAAGCTTTGATACCGTCTCTCAGGGGATCCTCCGGGACAAAATGTCCAGCATCCAGCAGAATAAACACATCATGCAGTGGGTGAGCAATTGGCTGGCGGGTCAGGACCAAAGGGTTCTAATCAGTGGGGTTACATTGGGCTGGTGATTGGTCACTAGTGTGGAACTGCAGGGAATCCATCCTGGAGCCGGTGCTCTTTAATGTCTCATCAATGCCTTGGAGACAGGGCTTGAAGGACTGCTAACTAAGTTTGCTGATGACACCAAATTGGGAGGGTCTGTGGACACTCTCGAGGGCAGAGAGGCCCTGCAGAGAGATCTGGATAAATTAGAGAGCTGGGCAATCACCAGCTGTAGGAATTTTAACAAGGTCAAGTGAGGAACCTGGGAGTTCTGGTTATGGCAAGTTGAACATGAGCCAACGGTGTGTCTTGGCAGCCAAGAGGGACACCCTGTCCTGGGGGCACCCAGCACTGCACTGCGAGCCGGGCGAGGGAGGGGATCGTCCTGCTCTGCTCTGCTCTGCTCTGCACTGATGCAGCCTCACCTCCAGTACTGGGAGCAGTTTGTGCACCACAGTATAAAAAGGATCTAAAGCTCCTGGAGAGTGTCCAGAGGAGGGACACAATACTGGGGAAGGGTTTAGACAGAAAGGGTATGAGGAGAAGCTGAAGTCACTTGGCTTGTTCAACCTGGAGAAGAGGAGACTGAGAGGAGATCTCATTGTGGTTTAGAACTTCCTCACAAGGGGAAGAGGACAGTCAGGCATTGATCTCTTCTCTCTGGTGACCAATGATACAATCAGAGGAAATGTCAAGAAGATGTGCCAGGGGAGGGTGAGGTTGGCCATGAGGAAAAGGTTTTTCACCCAGAGGGTGGTAGAGCACTGGAACAGGCTTCCCAGGGAGGTGCTCATGGAACCAAGCCTGGCAATATTCAAGAAACATTTGGACAACACCCTCAGATACATGATCTGAATCTTGGGATTGTCCTGTGTAGGGACAGGAGTTGGACTCAATGATCCTTGTGGGTCCCTTCCAACTCACAACATTCTATGATTCTATGATTCCATGATTCTATGATTTGATAATGAGAATTAGATAGAAAGGGATGATTAGGAGATACATAAATCTAAGAAATTATGTGGGACCTGAGCATCACACAAACAGTATGGAATAAGTGGTGGAGATTGTATTGGATCTGGCTGGGATGGAGTTAACTTTCCCTGTAGCAGCCCTCATAGTGCTTTGCTTTGTATTTGCAGATAGAAAGGGGCTGAGACCGCACCAGGGCTGTCTCTCCAGCCCCACCACCCCAAAGGCCTGGAGTGGGCAAAAGGTTGGGAGAAGACATAGCTTGAATCACTGTCCTAATCTGACTCATGAGATATTGCATTCAAGGTCAGCTTGGATCAGGCTTTGAGCAACCTGGTCTAGCTGAAGTTATCCTTGAACATGGTCGGGGAGTTGGAACCAGATGAGCTTTAAGGACCCCTCCAACCCAAACCATTCTGTGATTCTATGATACCATAATGACATCATGCTTAGCAATACAAGCTCAGGAGAAGGCAGAGGAGGCAGAGGCATTAGTTCTAAAGGTGTTTGTCTTCTGGAGCAACCATTATGTGTACTGAGGCCTTATTTCCCAGGAAGCGGATGGCCATCGCCTGCTGATACAAAGCGAAGAACCATTTGCTTTGTTTCCTTTACTTCTACCCCCAGCCTTTGCTATTCTTTATTAAACTGCCTTTATCTTAACCCACAGGTTTTTCTGTCTTATTTTCTCCTCCCCACCCTGCCCTTCTGAGGAAGGGGATTGATGGAGCAGCTTAGTGAGCACCTGGAGGCCAGCCAAGGTCAAAAACCAGGACACCATTTGCACACTAAAGTAGCCTTCAGTGATCTTCTGTTTGCTCTCAACTTCTCGAGGAGCTGGCAGAGGTGACCTCAAATGGGATGCAAATTATAAGATCACTTCTGTGACAGGCTACTGACTGTCCAGTAGATGGAAGGACCCATTCATAAAGGAGAAGCATATCCAAAACTACCTATCCCAACAGAGGACAAATATTGGCAAAGTAAAATCAGGGGTGGAGGGAAGGGCATCTGACATTCCTTGCAACTGTCAACCACAGGTGAGCTTTGCCTCATCTGAAAACATACCTGTGCAACACAGGCAATAAGTATCAAGCTCTTTTCTCTAACCCATCCTTGCTTTCATCCCCAGCACAGCTGCTCCATGGCCCCTGCCAGTGCCCTGACCATACATTGCCCCACAAATAGTCCTATGGAACCCCATGGGGTGGGTCAGTTCAGGGTGGGGAAGTATCCCAGTATCCTGGCATAGTCCCCCGACAGCCCTCAGTGCTCAGTCCCGTCAGCCCGCCTGCACTGGCAGCCACCCTCAGTGCCTGCCCACTCCACAGCCCCTGCCATGCCTCACACAGTGGATTTGCAGACAGCCCTGCTGTGGGATCTACCAAGGTCTGGGCAAGAAGAAAGGCTGGGTAGGGCTGGCTCTTTCCCCCAAAAAAGGTATGGGACCAGCAGGAGGAAGGAACTGGTCACAAAGGAAACCTTGCCCATTGCTTGGGGTGAGTGGCAGGTGCTGGCAATGGCTGATGGGAGATGCAGGGCTGCCAAATACCCTTCCCAATCTGTCCATGCCAGTAGGGGCACATACTGGCTTCCTCCTTACACCTGTGTGTCTCTGCTCCCTTCAAGGACACCTAGCTCTGCATCTCATACCCACTGGAGTGGGAGCCTGGCCTGCAGAAAGTAGGTTTCCTTTCTCATGGGCTCCTCCTTGCAAGCACAGAAATGTTCCCTTGCTATTCTTCAGAGACAGCCCAGCTCCCCAGAGAGCCTTTCCCCAGGTGAGCAGGCCTGTGCTGATCCAGCTGGGCAGTTCTGGTTCCCTTGCCATGCTCCTTGCAGTGCTCGGAGCTGGTGGTGCTGCTCTGCTGAGCATGGGGGCTGTCATTCCCTGGGGACATGGTGTGACCTCATACTGGCCACACTGGTTGGGTTATGAAGCAGACATAACCAGTCTGGGATCACTGCTGCTGAGCTCATTTCCATCTTCCCTCATGGCTCAAGGGGCAAGGACAGGGCTGGGCAGGACCATGGGCTATCTCCAATGGCACAACAAAAAGGGAGGGCTGCACAAGATTCAGTCCATGCGCTTTCCAAGAGGGTTCCATGAACCACTCTCCAGTGTTCTGTCCCATTGCCTGCTGGCTCCTCACAGCCTCTCCTGGCTTTGCAGAGCCCTCATTAGCCTCTAGCATCCACAGCTTTATCTTTTCCTCTAGGACACTCCACCTTGTGTGGTCACTTATTTTATGAGGTACAACTCACTGCCAACTCAGACTCACATACTGCCTCTGGAGATCCCCCAACTTCTCCTGTCAGATCGCTGTTCCTCACCAGGATTGTGTCTGGCATCAGCCATGCCACAGGTGGGACAGCAGCAGGCAGATAAATCAAAGTCTGGTTGCTGTCTGCTTGGACACACGTAACCAAGGAGGGAGCTCTTGGTACAGAACCTTGGTCCCTAACTGATCCCTCTGTGACTCTGAGATTTTTCCCTTGAAGCCAACGAGAACCCCAGAAGAGCAAAAGTCTTTTTGAGGGAGCAGCTCCTTGGGAGTATTCCTGACACCAGCTTTGGAATAGGCATCCTGCCTTCTGGCCCTCTCCTGAAGAGCCCCTTTGGTGACAGCGGTGATTGCATGGAGGCCAGCTCTGACACAGTGGTTCACATTGCCTGCCCCTGCCTGCAGCCACAGGGATTCCACTGTGGACACAATGGGACTGTCAGAATTTATACCAGAGCTTAGGGGGTAACACAAAAGCAATGGTACAGCAGGACAGTGTGGAAGTGAGGAGAGAGCAACATGGAAGAGGCCACACGCTGCTGATGGCCTTGGCCTTGGCTCCAGGGGAGCAGCAGCCCCAACTCACAGGCAGCAGAGAGGCAGTGCCCACAGAGGCAGCCAGGGACAGCCCCGGCAGCCATGGGGGTTACTCACCCATGTGCCAGCCGGGCCCTTGGCTCCTGAACCTGCTCTGCCTTCTGGGGCTAGACCCAAAGATCCAGAGATCTAAGAGGTGAGAGTAGAGGCAAATGATTACATTCTGGATCCTATCTATATGCAAAGACCCTGGTTCTTTACATACATTATCTTTCCCAGACAGGAAACAAAAAAAGTTTCTAAGCTTAAGAAGATGTTTGAATAATATAGAACTGCAATTAATAGTATGACAAGCTCAACAAACAAATACAAAACAAAAAAAGAGAAGAAGAAAAGAAAGGCTGGGATTTGACTGAATTCCTGGGAAATATATGAGGATGGTGGGCACCTTATTAATGCCGGAAGAATGTGTATTCATATACTTTCCTCAGGGCATCCTTGAGCTCCTGGTTCCTCATGCTGTAGATGAGGGGATTCACTGCTGGAGGCACTACCGAGTACAGAACTGACACCACCAGGTCCAGGGATGGGGAGGACAAGGAGGGGGGCTTCAGGTAGGCAAACATAACAGTGCTGATAAACAGGGAGACCACGGCCAGGTGAGGGAGGCACGTGGAAAAGGCTTTGTGCCGTCCCTGCTCAGAGGGGATCCTCAGCACAGCCCTGAAGATCTGCACATAGGACACCACAATGAAAACAAAACACCCAAATGCTAAGCAGATACTAACCACAATAAGCCAAACTTCCCTGAGGTAGGAGTGTGAGCAGGAGAGCTTGAGGATGTGGGGGATTTCACAGAAGAACTGGTCTAGGACATTGCCCTGGCAGAGGGGTAGTGAAAATGTATTGGCCGTGTGCAGGAGAACATTGAGAAACCCAGTGCCCCAGGCAGCTGCTGCCATGTGGACACAAGCTCTGCTGCCCACGAGGGTCCCATAGTGCAGGGGTTTGCAGATGGCAACGTAGCGGTCATAGGCCATGACGGTGAGAAGATAATACTCTGCTGTCATTAAGAAGGCAAACAGAAAGAGCTGGGCAGCACAACCCGGGTAGGAGATGGCTCTGGTGTCCCACAGGGAATTGGCCATGGATTTAGGCAGAATGGTGGAGATGGAGCCCAGGTCAAGGAGGGAGAGGTTGAGGATGAAGAAGTACATGGGGGTGTGGAGGTGGTGGTCACAGGCTATGGTGGTGATGATGAGGCCGTTGCCCAGGAGGGCAGCCAGGTAGATGCCCAGGAAGAGCCAGAAGTGCAGGAGCTGCAGCTCCCGCCTGTCTGAGAATGCCAGGAGGAGGAACTGGGTGATGGAGCTGCCGTTGAACATGTGCTTCCCCTGGGCATGGAGCACTGAGATAGGAAAAAAAGACAGTGAAGAGTCAGGCAAGATTTCTCTGAGCAAAATCAAAGCCATTTCCCATAAACCCTCCCCCTGTAGCACACAGGGACCCTTTCCTTTTTCTAGAAGACCTTCCTTCAGCAATGTGGCTGGAGCCCTGCTTGGTGCTGGCCAAGTGTGCCAAGGAGAGTAGGGCATCTGCCCATGGGCTCTGGAGAAGTCAGCCCTGCTCTGCAGCAGTGGGTGTTTGCTGTGATTGGTTGTGGTGTTCAACTTTGTCCCATGAAACCACTGCTAATGCAGAAGGGCTTGTCAGCACCTGCACGCCCAGGGCTGAGGAACGGGAATGGCAAAGGCAGTTGAGGAGTTCTAAGTTTCTTTACAGCTCCCCCCATCTCCTCTGGTCAGTATTCTTGGGTGTCAAACCCTCAGCATTTCTGCTGCACTCAGGGAGAACAGAGCGATGCCTGTGAGGCAAGAGGATGCCTGAGGCTCAGAGCAGAGTGAGGGGAGCTGGTCTGTCCCTCTCTCTTGTTCCCAGCTGCACTAGGCTCGAAACTTTCTGAAATGGAGGGTGATCACAATCCCATGTTACCCTGAAAAACCCCCAGACCACTAAAAGTTTCAACCTTTCTCAAGGTCTCAGCACCCCAATTCAAGCCAAGGACACACAGGGTTCATTTCACAAACCCAACAACATTTCCTCAGTTGTAGGGGCTTTGTGTTCTCCAAGGGGCTTTAAGATAAAACAGAGGTGATGTCAGTCTCCTTCTAGCCCCAGGACTACAGTCCCACAGATGAGATGCTTTGATTGCCTCAGCTGCATCCCTTTCTTCAGCAGGGGTGAAGGAGATCCCTCCTGGTCATGGTCTAGTTATCCTGTCTAATGATGGGACAGGAAATGTCAGTCTTAGACTTAGCTCTGGGAGGAAAAAAAACATCTCTCCCCAGCTGATTAAGGAAACTTCAGTGATGGCTTCAGCCTGTTTCACAGCAAGTTCCTCTGGAGCCCCAGGGACACCTGGAGGGAGCCCAGAGGGGGACGAGAAAGTGACGTCTTGTGCTGGTCCTCTGCTGCTGAGCTGGGCTGGGCTCCTGGGATGGAGGAAGCTCATGGCAACAAGGCAGCACTGCAGAGAGACAGCTCTGCCCAGGAGCAGCTCCTCTGCAAAGCACAGCAGGGCTGAGGGCACTGCCTGCAGGAACTGAGAGGAGAGGAGCAAGGCAGAGAGAGGTTGAAGGCAGTGTGGGGTGGGAGGATGCTGAGAGCTCACTGGAGGAGAAATCTTCTCAGCCCTTGATGTGGTAAGTCTGTGGCTGTAGGATAATGCAGGTGTAGTTCATGGTGGGATCTCCTAAAGCTGGGACATCCCAAAGTTTCCAGGATCTGAAAACTCACAGTATCTCTGTTGTAGAGGATAAGATCATGCTCCAGAGAAGGGTTTCCCTGCTGCAGCATCAGAGGCACAGAGCATGACAGCTGCCTTCTAATGGGGACAACGGCAGGGGGAAGCACCCAGGGGTGCCCAGGGCTCTTCTTCTGAGCAGGGTCTCTAGCACAAGGAAGCTTTCAAGGGGATGTTTCAAGAGAAAGGTCAAGGCAGGGTTTGCTATAAAGACTTTAATCTGAACCCTAACACTAACCCTAACAGAAAACTTAACCCAAATCCTATCCCTAACACTAACTAAACAGAAATTCTAACAATAATCCTAGCCCTAAACCATACCCGAACCCCAATCCTAATGGCATCCAAAACCTAAACATAACCCCAACCATAACCCTATCCCTGATGCCAAACTAACATTAACCCTCAAATTAACCCTAACCCTACCCCTCAACTTAACCCGAACCATAACACTAATCCTAAAACTAAATCTTATCCTAAATTTAACATTAAATTAAACCATAACCATAATGGCATCCAAAAGATTGCCTTAACCTTAACCAGAACCCTGTCCTTAACCCTGAACTTAACCCTAACACTAAACAGAAACCTAAACCTCAATTTAACCCTAACTTTAACCCAAATCCTAACCCTAATCTTAAAACTAACTGCACCATAGCCCTAACCCTAAGCCTAACTCCACCCTACTCCTCAAATTAAAAATAACACCCACCCCAAACCTTAATTGTAGTGGCACTATAATCTTACACCTAACACAGAACTAAACCTAAATCTAGAACTAAGCCT
Organism: Caprimulgus europaeus; assembly: GCA_907165065.1. Next base: position 1,971,329 of record OU015555.1, on the reverse strand, counting down.
TACCCAAACCCTCACCTTCACCTGAACAACCGCAACAGACACCCTCACCCTGGTTGTACACTGGCCAGATCAGCCACTCAGCAATTTCTGACAGCACAAGCACCTCAGTGACAACACACCTAATACCTACGCACAACCCCAACCCTAATCCTCACCTTAACCCTCAACTTGAACCTTACCATAACCCTAACGCTAATCCTCACCTTAACCCTAACCCTTAACAATGCTAATTGAAACTCCTACCTTTAACCCCCACCCCTAACCCTAACCATAAACCTAACCCTAAAGGCACCATAAACCTAACCGTAACCCTAAACCTAACCTATCTCCTAACCTTCCATTCTAATGCTAAATCCTAACCACAACCCTTTACCCTAAAACTAACCCTAACTCCAACCCTAAACCTAAACTTTAACCATAATGCTAAACCTAAACCTAACCCAAACTTTTAACCCTAACCCCAAATTTAACCCCTAACTGTCATCCTAAATCTAAATCTGACTCTAACCCTAACTGTAAATATAACCCCTAATCCTAACTCTAATCCTATCCTCAACCCCAACCCTAATCCTAACCCCTAACACTAACCTTAACTCCTAACCACAACCCTAACCCCTATGACAGGACAGGATCAGTGCCCTGACAGTGTGAAGGCTACAGCAGGTGACTGAGAAGACGGCAGTCTCAGGCTTTCTGTGGGACTGGGATCCTGCAAGGGGCTTTGCCTTGGCAAACAACAAGAAACCAAACATTGGCACGTGAGCACTCGATCTAAAACGTCACAGAGAATCATAGAATGGCTTGGTTAGAAAAGACATTTGAGATCATTGAGTCCAACCGTACCTGTCCACTACTAAACCAGATCTTCTAGCACCCCATCTACCCGTCTTTTCAACACCTCCAGGGATGGTGACTCAACCACCTCCCTAGGAATCCAGTTCCATTGCCTGAGAACCCTTTCAGTGGAACAACTTCAGGCCATTGCCTCTTATTCTATCACTGGTTACCTGGGAGAAACAACACACACCTGCCTCACTACACCCTCGTTTCAGGTAGTTGTGGACAGTGATATGGTCTCCCCTCAGTGTCCTCTTCTCTAGACTGTCCCAGTTCCCTCTGCCTCTCCTCATAAGGCTTGTTCTCCAGACCCTTCCCCAACTTTGTTGCCCTTCTCTGGACATGCTGCAGTTCCTCAATGTCCTTCTTGGAGTGAGGGGCCCAAAACTGATCACAGTGTTCAAGGTGTGGCCTCACCAATGCTGAGTACAGGGGAAGGATGTCTTCCCTGCTCCTGCTGGCCATGCTGTTTCTGATACAAGCCAGGATGCTGTTGGCCTCCTTGGCCACCTGGGCACACTGTTGGCTCATATTCAGCTGCTGTGGACTAGCACCCCCAGGTCATTTTCTGCTGGGCAGCTTTCCAACCACTCCTCCCCAGGCCTGTAGCTTTGCATGGGGTACTTGTGACCCAAATGAAGGAGCCAGCACTTGGCCTTGTTGGACCTCATAGAGTTGGCTGCAGCCCATTGATCCAACCTCTCCAGGCCCCTCTGCAGAGCCTTCCCACCCTTGTGCAGATCAACACTCCCAACCAGCTTAGTGTCATCTGTGAATTTACTGAGGGTGCACTCAATCCCCTCATCCAGATCATTAAACAGGACTGACCCCAGCAATGAGACCTGAGCAAGGCCACTTGTGGCTGCCCTCCAGCTGAATTTCACTCCATTCCCCACCACTTTTTAGCCCACTACACTACCCTCATCCTTGTCACTGTGATTCCCAGAACAGCCCTCCTAAGACAGTTCAACAAAGTCCTTTTTCATCACCATCCTCACCCCTGCTCAAGGCTTTTCTCTACAGCCTGTGCAGCAGGAAGTTGGGGATGGGGAGGGACTGAAAAAAATGCTCAGCAAAGCCATGAGCTGCACAGAGAGCCCATTGGAGTGGTGGACCTGTAGTATTTGTTGTATCCTAGGCACTCCTCTGGAAGTGTGGGATATTGAGAAGGCTTTTGGTGTCAGGGCTATAGAGAAGGCTGGCCCGTGTCACTGTGAGACCACTCTCAAATACCTTGCAAAGGGCAGAGACAGCAGAGAGGATTTTGCTGTCTTGGAAAAGGCAGTCATGAAACCAGTCTTCCAAAAAGGCAGGAAGGAGGAGTGAGAGAGTTCCTGACTGGTCAGACTCACCAGGGAAGGTGATATGGCAAGTCATCCTGCAGCCATCTCCAGGCATTTGAAGGACAAGAAGGAACTGCAAAACACATGAGGGAGGGAAAAGAAGGGGATGTTTTGTACCTGGCCTTTAGCAGGACCTTTGATGTGGTCTCCTGTAGGCTCCTTAGAGACAGCTTGCTGAGAGCTGGACTGAAGAAGTGGAATATAAAGTGGGTGAGAATTTGCAGAACAATGAAGTTAACTGTTATCCTTGGTTCAAAGTCCTCCTGGCAGCCACTTTCTAGTGGCATCCCCCAGTGAACAGCCCTTGACCATCACTGTGGAATGTCTTTTAGTATCTTTCTGCATTATGGGACTAAATGTACTTTCAACTCCTTCATGCATGATGTCAAGTGGAAGGGAGCCCTTGAGCAATCTCACCTAGTTAACACTGCCTGGAGCAGGAGAGTTGGACAAGATGCCTGTGGTGGGTTAAAATTGGCCATCATGTCCCCACCAATCCATTGTCTCACTCCCTCTCCTCAGCAGGACAAGGGAGAAAAACCTCCTGGGTCAAGACAAAGGCAGCCTTGGTGCGGTGCCAGCACTGCTGGGTAACAGCCAAACCATTGGTGTGTGATCAACATGGCTTTAGCCAGGAGTGGGAAGCACAGCAGTGGATGGGCTGTGGTGGGGAAAGTGAACTCCATCCCAGCCAGAGCCAGGACAACAGTGTTCAGGGGTCTCTTCCCACCTGTGTTACTCTGGCATTCAATGAATCTTTCCCTTGGAGAGCTCTTTGATGGGAGTCTACAGCCTGCAGAGCAAAAGAAGCAACTGTGGGACAGTGTGGGACAAGGTGTGGTAGAGATGGCAAAGGGTGCTGTGAAGGCTGGAAATTGCCAAGAGAACCCAAGTCTTTGTCCTCTTGGCTCTGCCAATTCTCTCTGTTGTCAAGGCCTATGAGGAGACAGGTACTGGGGCCCCATTTCCTCCTTGCACACCCTCATACAGGATTAGAACAGTCCTATGGTTATCTTTCACTGTATTGGGTTTGCATGGCAAGGTTTTTGGTAGCAGTGGGGGAGGGGACATGGGGTGGCTTCTGTGAGAGAAGCTGCCAGAAGTTTCCCCCATGTCCGACCCGACACAGCCAATGCCAGCCGGCTACAAGAAGGGACCCGCCGCTGGTCAAGGCCGAGCCAATCAGTAACGCCTCTGTGATAACATAATTAAGAAAAAAAAAAGGAAGGGAGAAAAAAAAAGCTGCACACTTTGCAGTTGGAGAGAGGAGTGAGAAGATGTAAGAGAAACAACTCTGCAGACACCAAGGTCAGTGAAGAAGGAGGGGGGAGGATGGGCTCCAGGCGCCGGAGCAGCGATTCCCCTGCAGCCTGTTGGTGAAGACCAGGGTGAAGCGGGCTGTCCCCCTGCAGCCCCTGGAGGTCCATGGTGGTGTAGATGACCACCTGTAGCCCGTGGAGGACCCCACGCCGGAGCAGGTGGATGCCGAAGGAGGCTGTGACCCCGCGGGAAGCCCGCGCTGGAGCAGGTTCCTGTCAGGACCTGTAGCCCGTGGAGAGAGGAGCCCACGCCGGAGCAGGTTTGCTGGCAGGACTTGTGACCCCGTGGGGGACCCGCGCTGGAGCAGTCCCTTCCTGAAGGACTGCACCCCATGGAATGGACCCATGCCAAAGCAGTTCGTGAGGAACTGTCAGTCATGGGAAGGACTCACGTTGGAGCAGTTGGTGGAGGACTGTCTCCCGTGAGAGGGACCCCACGCTGGTGCGGGGGAAGGAGACCTCCCCCTGAGGAGGAAGCAGCGGCAGAAACACCGTGTAATGAACTGACCCCAACCCCATTCCCTGTCCCCCTGTGCTGCTGGGGGGAGGAGGTGGAAAATCGGGAAAGAGATTAAGCCCGGGAAGAAGGGAGGGATGGGGGAGGTGTTTTAAGATTTGGTTTTACTTCTCATTCTCCTCTAATTTTGATTTGTAATAAAGTAAATTTGTTTTTTCCCCCAAGTCGAGTCTGTTTTGCCCGTGCCAGTAATTGGTGAGTGATCTCTCTCCGTCCTTATCTCCACCCACGAGCTTTTCGTTATAATTTTCTCCCCCTGCCCATTTGAGGAGGGGGAGTGATAGAGTGGGCTTTGGTGGGCATCCGGTCTCTAGCCAGGGTCAACCCACCACATTCACTCAGCATCACACACCCCACTGCCCAAGGAAGAGCCTCAAGCAATGGGTGAGGGACAGGATCTGCCTTGCAGGGGCTGGGGCTCAGGGCTTGGCCTTTCTGCTTCATCAAGCCAAGCCAGGGTTTTCTCAGCAGCTGAGCTACCTGCACAGGGCCTTGGCCTACCTGCAATCATGGCCTCCAATTGTCTGCTCTAACGAGTCCCTGGGGAGGCTTTGTTAGTACTGGCCCTCAGTGGGACTCATTAATACTTCAAGATACTTCAAGTTTTTCTTCTGACTTTGACTCATGGGAAGGTGTGTACAATCTTCTCTCAGTACCTGGGGTGCAAGGACTCAGCTCCAAATGCACCATGGGGCTCATTAAAACAAAGCAAGCTCTAGTTTATATTAGTTTCCTAGAATAGATACAGAGAAAGATTTCCAAGAGCTTCTAATAAAAATGGCTTTTTATTTTAAAGGGTGTAGTTTTTTTTTGTTTTGAAACAAGGTGATAGCAGAATGCTCTAACTGATATTGCTTGATCTAGAGTCTCTCCTAAGGAGATGTGGACAGGCAGGAAAAGCTGTCCCTTGAGACCTGACACAGTGTGGACAACCTTGCTCCTCACCTCCCCAGTCCCACCATGTCTCTCATCAGCCACCTGGGACTTGCATCCCTTTTCCTCCCATCAGACTTCTCCCTTGCACTCTGCAGCTGGAAGTGACAGCTCCTTTGTACCAGCTCCCACCTGCTTTCCCTCAAGAACTGGCAGCACAAAGGCAAAGAAGGATCTTTCCTATTTCTGAACAAACAAACCAGAACTGATCTGATTCATTGTTAAAACAAAACCCACTGCTCAGCTCTATGCCAAGTTGCAGCTGCCACCAATGAGGTTCACTTTCCACAAGGCATAACCATGCAAGAGATGTTTTGAGCTTATAGGTAATTATAAATGAAACAAATAAAAGAGTTGGCCAAAAGCCTAAATAGATAGATCACTGAGAGACAGGCAAGCTTTTACCTACCTGAAGCTCAAAGACACAGCCACCACTGTACTCCTTCAACTGTGACATCACATGGACACAGCTACCTCTGATCTGTTGCTCCTGTTACACCATGGGGACACAACCACTGCTGCCCCCATACCATCTTGACATCTGTAAGAGGCAGAAATTTAAGTGTTTTGTCTCAAAAATTCTGTTGGAAATAGATCAATTGTCCAACGAATGAGCAGCCTTGCTAATCAAAGGATGAGCAGCCTCACTGATAGTTAGAGATGGGCTCTCATCTTCCAGGTGTCCAATAAGAAAAACTGTGGGATGTTTGAAAGACACCCCACCAAATCCCTTCCTTTAATAATGATTGTGAGAATAATTTGGGATTTGTGTTCCATATTGTCCAGTATCTTTGTACTTTGGGTGTGATCTTCTCGATTTTATTCACTGGCTTTTCTTCTCAGGGAGCCAATCAATTGATCAGACATCTCTGGTCCTCGGGTGTCATCTGCTGGAAATGACTAAAAGTTACACTTTTAGCTGTATCTCCTGGGAAGCCAACACATCTGGAAGCCATCTCCATACCTCTGGTGTCACCTGCTGGAAACCACTAACAACACACGTCTGTCTTTTTCTCCTCCAGGAGCCAGTTTATGAAGGGGATTGCTTCCCACGATTTCCCCTTCTCTGCTGGGCCAATTCCCAAAGCATTTGAGGATTTTTTAATACCCTTGGGAAGGTCAAACCACCTTGCTCATATTGTTCTGCTTCCTGAATGAAGTTCAGGTCTTGTTTAAGGCTGGAGCAACTGTTTAAGAATATCACCCAGAGATCACCCCTGCAACAAGTACTGTAGCTACTCAAATCCCCACCACAGGTACTGCGGCCTTTCAAACCCTGGTGACAAATACTGTGGCTCCTGCAAGACCTGTGACAAAGCACTGCAGCTCCTCAGACCCTGAAGACAGACACTGCATTGACTCAGACCGAGACAACGGGAACTGCAGCTACTCCCATCCCCACAACACCCACTGCAGGTACCCAAACACCAGTGACAAGCACTGCAGATACTCAGAGTCTGGTGAAGGGCACAGGAATAACTCCAACCTCTGCAACTGCAGCTACTCAGACCCCAGTGATGGAGGATGCATCTGAACTAGAGGATCAACCGGTGCCAATATCAGTTGCCTTGTACAGAAGGAATATACAAAAAAATCAGTGTGCTTGGTAAGGGATAAAGATGAACCAGGGTCATCATGGCCAGCATCAGAGGCACCATGCCTCCACCCAGGCAGAGGAAAGGGACCACTGAATTTACAGACTGTGGTCTTTGGTGGCCATAACAAATCTGACACCCAGGACTGTAGGGGTCTAGTGGACACTGATGCCCAATGGCCCCGAATGCCACCCATCAAACTAGAAAAGGGCAGAACCCATCTGCATTTCTGGAGTGACAGGGGGGTCCCAAAAGCTGACTGCACTGGAGGCTGAAATAAGCAAAGCAACCCTGTAAGAGGCCCGGATGCTTTTTGGCTTTGTTTTGTTTTGGTTTGGTTTTTTTTGTTGTTGTTCTGTGGCTATTCAAACTCCAAGAGCACATACCACAGCTACACAAACCCTGACAGCAAGGAAAGGAGCTATTCAAACCCAGAAACTCGACCCCCACACTCATACCATGGCTACTCAAAATCCAGTAACACATGCTGCAGCCACTCAGACCAGGGCAGCAGAACCCCCAACTTGCACTGTGGATCCTCAATTCCCAATGACAAATATTGCAGCTACTCAGACCCTGCTGGAGAGTCCTGTTGCTCCAGTCTTCACAACTGCAGCTACTCAGACCTCAATGACACAAGCCCTGGTGAAAAGGGATGAATCTGAGCTAGAGGGACAACCAGTGCCAGTAATCATGGACACTACACAGAAAAAAAAAGTTAAAAGAAAAGAATTTACTTTGCAGCAGATGAAGACAAACCAGGTGTATCACAAGAAGGAAGAGACAGAAATTGAGGTAATCACCTGATCTTTATCCCTGAGTGAGCTGCAAGATACACAAAAAGATTAGAGCCGTCATGTAGGCAGCAAATTATTACTTGGTTGCTGCGATGCAGGGAGAATGGAGTCAGTAGCCTGGAACTGGAGGGGAGGGAAGCCAGGCAGCTGAGGTCTCTTGCCAGAGAAGGCAGAAATGATAAAGCAATCAGAAATAACCCCACAAACCCTCAGCCTCTGGAGTTGTCTTCTGTCAGGCGTGAGGGAAAGGCATCCCATCAGGGATGATGTTGTATTGCGACCAGGGGTAGGCAAAGGGACTATCATGGATAAAGGTATTCAGCTCTTGAGGGAGCTGGCTGTGCAAGAACTGATCTGTGATGATCCAGACAATGCACAGGTACCCACAATACAGATGAAGTCCAATGCACAATACCCATGGAGAGGAAGCTCATATGGAGCACACCCACATCGTATGCCAACTATTTGGAAGGACTGGCATGGGAGGACGAAGAAGGACCAACACCAGATGAACTGGCTATCTGACCCTGGCAATACAAGGAAAGACTCTCTCCCTCCCTTGTTTCAGATGTGGAGAAACTGACCTATAAAATGTCCCAATTATGCTCTCTCGCCACACAGACCAATGTCTCAGCCACTAGAACTGAGCATCCTCCTGTGCAAAGGAGACGGCCTACACCAACAGGGTCATTGTGGTTTTACTTGCATGACCATGGAGAAGACATGAGGAAATGGGATGGAAAACCAACCTGGATCCTAGAAAAGCAAGTACATGATTTGTAAGGGAAAATAAATGCAACTGAGGGTTAATTTAAGAGAATTGCTGCTCCACTTGCCAGAAACCTGTTCCTCATTCAGAGTAGAAAGGTTGATTTTACTCCCAATCCCATGAGAAGATCTTTTTGATATATATTCACCATCATTGACTGACCACAATGGGATTGTGACCCGTGTATATACCACACATGCCCATTCATCGATGACAGATATGATGACCAGCGTCAGAGAGGCCCTGCCTCCAGCCAGGTGGAGGAAAGGGGCACCTGAGTTTATTGGACAGTGAGGATTTAGTGGCCTGGCACATCAGATCTCCAGGACTATAAGACTTTAGTGGACACTGGTGCCCAATGCACCCTGATGCCATCACAACTTTAAAGGACCAGAACCCATGTCTATTTCTGGAGGGACAGGGAGGTCCCAACAGCTGACTGCACTGGAGGCTGAAATAAGCAAAGCACCCCGTGTCAGTGGCCTGGGTGCTTTTTGTGTCCTTGGCAGAGATTTCCTTAGGAGAGAATATTTTAAGAACCCGAGAAGGTACCAGAGGGCTTTTGGTAGAGCTGCCTTGGACAAAGAGGAAATCAAACAGTTGTCCACATTTTCTGGTCTTTCAGAGGACTCTTCAGTTATGGGACTGCTGAGAGTCAAAGAACAGCAGGTTCCCATCACTACTACAACAGTGCACCAGTGACAACATCACACCAGCTGAGACTCCAGACCCATCTGCCGACCTGACAGAGAATCACCAGAGGTGTGCTGCCTTCCAGGAGGAAAGGTTCATGGCATTGCAGAGAGGGTGCTCCAACTTGTCAAGACAACAGACTACTGTCCCCTATTACTCTTCCATGTGGGGATGAATGACACCACAAGCTCTAATCTGGGTAGAATATGGAAAGACTAAAAAGCCCTGGGGGCTGCAGTGAACAATATTGGTGCCCAAGTCATCTTCTCTTCCATGTTGCCAGTTAGAGGAAAGGGGCCAGACAGTAACAGACGTCTATTCCATATGAACTCCTGGCTGTGGGGCTGGTGATGTCATGAGGGTTTCAGCTTTTATGGTAATAGCAGTTTATTTGATTGCAACCTGTTAGGCAGTGATGGAGTTCACCTGTGTGGAAGAGGTCAAGGTATCTTAGGTAGCAGGCTGGCCAACCTGGTGAGATGGGCTTTAAACTGAAGGTCTTGAGGAGTGAGGTCCAACATGGCAGCAGTCACATCTGACTGGGGGAATAAGCCAGAAACCTCCACGCTCAACTACCTCACTGAAATACCTGTGCACCAACGCACACAGCCTGGGAAATAAACAGGAAGAACTAGAGATCTGTGTGTGGTCACAGGGCCATGACCTTGTTGTGATTACAGAGACATGGTGGGATAGCTCACATGGCTGGAATGCAGTCATGGATGGCTGTGTGGTCTGTAGGAAAGACAGGCCATGCAGGCAGGGTGGTGGAGTTGCTCTTTATGTGAGAGAGCAGCTGGAATACTGAGCTCTGCCTAGGGCAGGATGAAGAGCAAGTCGAGAGCTTATGGGTAAGAATCAAGGGGCAAGCTCATAGGGGTGACATTGTTGTGGGGGTGTACTACAGGCCACCTGATCAGGATGAGGAAGTCAATGAGGCTTTCTACCAGCAGCTGAAAGTAGCCTCATGCTCACAAGCCATAGTTCTCATGGGGACTTCAACTACCCTGACATTGGCTGGAAAAGCAGCACAGCCAGGCACGCACAGCCCAGGAGATTCCTCCAGGTCATTGATGATAACTTTGGAACACAGCTGGTGGAGGAACCCTCTGGGGAGAGGAGTGCTGCTGGACCTGGTCCTAGCTAACAATGCAGGCCTGGTTGGGGATGTGAAGGTTGGGGGCAGCCTTGGCTGCAGTGACCACGAGATGGTGGAGTTCAGGGTCCTGCATGGAGGAGACAAGGCAATAAGGAGAATTACAACCCTGGACTGCAGGAGGGCTAGCTTAGGCCTCTTCAAGGATCTGCTTGGAAGAATCCCATGGGCTAGGGCTCTGGAGGGTAGGAGGCCCCAAGAGAACTGGATAATTTCCAAGCTCAAGATCGCTGCACCCCTCAGAGTAAGAGGCAGGAGGACTACATGAATGAGCAAGGAACTTCTGGAAAAGTCAGTGAGAAGAAGGAAGTTTATAAAATGTGGAACAAGGGCCTGGCCACTTGGGAGGAATATAGGGACGCTGTCAGAGAATGCAGGGATGCAACAAAGAAGGCCAAGGCCTGCTTGGAATTAAATCTATCTGAGGATGTCCAGGACAATAAGAAGGGCTTCTTCAAGTACCTCAGCAGCAAAAGGAAGACTGGGGAAAATGTGGGGCTGCTGCTGAATGAGGTGGGTCCCCTGGTGTTGGAGGATGACAAGAAGGCAGAGTTACTGAATGCCTTCTTTGCTTCAGTCTCTATTGCTGGCCCTAAGGAATCCCAGGCCCTGGAGCTAGGAGACAAAGTCTGGAGAGAGAAGGACTTTCCCATCACAGAATGACAGAATGACAGAATGACAGAATGACAGAATGACAGAATGACAGAATGACAGAATGACAGAATGACAGAATGACAGAATGACAGGGATTGGAAGGGACCTCGAAAGATCATCTAGTCCAATCCCCCTGCTGGAGCAGGAACACCTAGATGAGTTCGCACAGGAAGGCGTCCAGGCGGGTCTTGAATGTCTCCAGAGAAGGAGACTCCACACCCTCCCTGGGCAGCCTGTTCCAGTGCTCTGTTACCCTCGCCGTGAAGAAGTTCTTTCTCAAATTTAAGCAGAACCTCCTGTGTTCCAGCTTACACCCATTGCCCCTTGTCCTATCATTGGTCATCACTGCGAAGAGCCTGGCCCCATCCTCCTCACACTCACCCTTCAAATATTTATAAACATTAATCAGGTTCCCCCTCAGTATCCTCTTCTCCAAGCTAGAGAGGCCCAGCTCCCTCAGCCTTTCCTCATAAGGGAGATGCTCCACTCCCTTCATCATTTTGGTGGCTCTGTGCTGGACTCTCTCAAGCAGCTCCCTGTCCTTCTTGAACTGTGGGGCCCAGAACTGGACACAATATTCCAGATGTGGCCTCACCAGGGCAGAGTAAAGGGGAAGAAGAACCTCTCTTGACCTACTGACTACACCCCTTCTAATGCACCCCAGGATGCCATTGGCCTTCCTGGCCACAAGGGCACAGTGCTGGCTCATGGTCATCCTGCTGTCCACCAGGACTCCCAGATCCCTTTCCCCTACATTGCTCTCTAGGAGATCATTCCCCAACCTGTACTGGAACCTGGGGTTGTTCCTGCCCAGGTGCAACACCCTACACTTGTCCTTAATATATTTCATCAAGTTTTTCCCTGCCCAGTTCTCCAGCCTGTCCAGGTCTCTCTGATGGCAGCACGGCCTTCTGGTGTGTCAGCCACTCCTCCCAGCTTTGTGTCATCAGCAAACTTGCTGCCAGTGCATTCAATTCCCTCATCCAGGTTATTTATGAATATATTGAATAATACTGGTCCTAGTACCGACCCTTGGGGGACTCCACTGGACATAGGTCTCCAACTAGACTCCGCCCCATTGACCACCACTCTCTGGCTTCTTCCCACCAGCCAGTTAATAATCCATCTCACTACCTGCTCATCTAATCCACACTTCCTCAATTTGGCAGCGAGGATGCTGTGGGAGACCGTGTCAAAGGCTTTACTGAAACCAAGATACACAACATCCACTGCTCCACCATCATCTAGACACCTGGTTGTGTTTTCATAAAAGTCTAGAAGGTTGGTCAAGCACGACTTCCCCTTGGTGAAGCCGTGCTGACTGCCCCTAATGACCCTCTTATCCTTGATATGCCTAGAGACGGCACCAAGGATGAGTTGTTCCATCCCCTTCCCAGGGATGGAGGTGAGGCTGACCGGTCTGTAGTTACCTGGGTCCTCCTTCTTGCCCTTTTTGAAGCCTGCAGACACATTTGCCTTCCTCCAGTCCTCAGGCACCTCTCCCGTTCCCCACGACTTAGCAAAGATGATGGAGAGTGGTCTAGCAATGACTTCAGCCAGCTCCCTCAACACTCGTGGATGCATCCCATCTGGACCCATAGATTTATGGATGTCCAGATTGCTTCACTGGTCCCTGACCCAGTCCTCATCAACTGAGGCAAACTCCTCCATTGTCCTGTCTCCATCTGGGGCTTCCAGGGTACAGAGCTCCTCAAGACAGCTTCCGGCAGAGTAGACAGAGGCAAAGAAGGCTTTCAGTACCTCTGCCTTCTCCGTATCCTCTGTCACCAGGGTACCCATCTCATTCATCAGTGGGCCTACATTGCCTCTAGTGTTGACTTTATCTGCCATGTATTTGAAGAAGCTCTTCCTGCTGTCCTTGACCCCTCTGGCAAGATCTAATTCTAAGGAGGCCTTGGCTTCCCTAGTTGCCTCCCTACATCCTCTGACAATACCCTTATATTCCTCCCAAGTGGCCAGCCCCTCCTTCCATGATCTGTAAACTCTCCTCTTCCCCTTGAGTTTGCCCAGCAGTTCCCTGTTTAACCAAGCAGGTCTCCTGGCTCCCTTCCCTGACTTCCTGCATGTCAGGATGCTCTGATCTTGAGCCTGGAAGAAGCAGTCCCTGAATGCTAACCAGCTATCTTGGGCCCCTTTGCCTTCAAGTACCCCTTCCCATGGGATTTCCCCTAGCAATTCCTTGAAAAGGCCAAAGTTGGCCCTCCTGAAGTCCAGGGTTTCAATTCTGCTTGGAATTCTGTTCCTGCCACATGAGATCCTGAACTTCACCATCTCATGGTCACTGCAGCCCAGGCAGTCCTCAACCTTTACTGCTTCAACCAGACCCTCTTTGTTACTGAGGATGAGATCCAGCATCACTCCTCTCCTAGTTTGTTCATCCACCATTTGCATCAGGAAGTTCTCATCGATGCACTGGAGGAACCTCCTGGACTGTGGGTGGCTGAGTGGTCCCTCCAGCAAACATCAGGGAAGTTAAAATCCCCCACAACAACCAGGGCCTGTGATTGCGAGGCTGCTCTCAGCTGCCTGTAGAAGGCCTCATCAACTTCCTCACCCTGATCTGGTGGCCTGTAATAGACACCCACAACAGTATCACCCACACCAGCCTGCCCCTTGATTTTCACCCACAGACTCTGAACTCGCCCCTCATCCGCCCCTGGACAGATCTCAATACCCTGCAGTTGCTCTCTCACGTAAAGAGCAACTCCACCACCTCGCCTTGCTGGCCTGGCTTTCCTGAGGAGGACAGAGCCATCCATGGCCACATTCCAGTCATGTGATCTGTCCCACCATATCTCTGTCACTGCCACCAGATCATCATCCCCTGACCGAACACGGGTTTCTGACTCCTCCTGCTTGTTCCCCACGCTGTGTGCATTGCTGTACAGGCATTGCAGGGAGCGAGTCGAGTTCACCAGTGTCAGCCCAGGGGAGGCCTCCCGGCCTTCATCAATTCTAGAGTGCTGCTCCACTGGCACGAGCCCAGCTGTGACCCCTTCCCCCTTCCAATCTAGTTTAAAGCTCTCCAAATGAGCCCTGCCAATTCCTGCCCCAGCCTCTTTTTGCCCCTGCGAGATAGGCCTTCCCCACAAATCACTGTCTGGACTGGTGTCCTATGAACCCAGCCATGATCACAGAACCCAAAGCCCTGCCTGTAGCACCAGTCCTGGAGCCAGTCATTTATGGACTGAATTCTGCCATTCCATCCCACATCAGCACCCGAAAGTGGAAGGAGGGAGGAGAAAATCACTTGAGCCCCAGACCCTTTCAGCAGTTGTCCCAAGGCCTTAAAATCCTTCTTCATCCCCCTCAGACTACGGGATGCAGCTTCCTCCCCTCCTGTCTGGAATATCAGCAGCAGGTAGTAGTCCATCAGGTGCACCAGGCTGGGGGGTGCCCTGGTGATATCCCTGACCCAGGCTCCAGGAAGACTGCAAACGTCCCTATGCTGAGGGTCAACCCTGCACATTGGGCCCTCTGTCCCCCTCAGAAGGGAATTGCCTACTACAATGACCCTTCTTTCTTTCCTATCAGAGACAGTCTTGAGGGGCTGAGTCACCCACCTCTTCCTATGTGGCCTTGTAGGCAGGCCTTGCACCACATCCTCTCCTTCAAGATCCAGGGCCTCAAACCTATTACAGAGGGGCACCTGAGGGGGCAAAGCAGGAAGGGAGGGGGGTTGCCCATGATCCTGAATTGGGACTTTCTTCCAACCCTCCTCATCTTTCAGTTCCTTCCCTCTGCCCAACAGCAACAGGGCACAAGCTACCGGTGGCTGCCTCAGGTCTCCCCTCCTCTACCCGACAGATAGTAGAGAGGGGAGTAGTAGTCATCACCTTTTGGGGGGTATCCCCCTGGGGCATTTCTGACTGGCATGCCAGGGAGTTACTCCACCAGTCAATCTCCTTCTCACATTTCCTGCTGGTCCAGTCTCCCAACCCCCTCCTTAAGTTTCACCACCATGCTGAGCAGATCATCCACCTGCTCACACCTCACACAGGTGAAATGCCTCCCTCCCTCCCCCAGCATCAGCAGGCCCCTGCACTCCCTGCAGCCAGAGACCTGAACAGCCACCCTTCGGGGCAGGCCCTCTGTCTGGGCTGCCACGGTTTTTTGCAACAAGCTCTCTGTTTGGAGGAGACCATAGTCAGAGGCATCCTGGGCCACTGCCAGTAGGTGAGAAAGTCACCAAGCAAGGACTGGACAAGTCACCAAGCCTGGACACCCTGCAGCACGAGCTGCCACACCCGCTGCTGCAGCACAGCGTGGGTGGGACTTGCTCCCTTCCCAAGCTGGTTGCCCCCCGTACGGCTATATGTGCCGCCGCGGCTCCGGCTGCTCTGCCTCCAACCAGCTGCTCGCCCGGCCGCGCAAACTGCTGCCCCAACTGCTGCGCCCGCCCTGTCTGCCCGCCTGGTGCCGCCGCTGTGCTCCGTGCTGACTGAGAACTTCCCCAGTAGGACCCGCGAGCTGGGAAGCTGCCGCGATGGAACGCTGCTGCCAGCCGAGCGACAGCGAGCTGCCCTTCGCCCTTCCCTGCTCGCCCCCCCCTGCTCCCCCTGCCTGCGCAACTGCCGCGCCCTCCTGACGCACCGTGCCCTGTTCTCTCACTCTCCCTGGCGGCCGCTTAAATCACCCGCAGGTGTCCCTGGCACCGCCCCCGAATCACCAGCCCCGCTCGGGAGATCGGCAGCTCCTGACTGACGGGACTTGGTGTCAAGTCTGTCGTGTCCGCAGCCGCCCCCTGCTCTGGGACCTCCCCCTCCTCCTCAGCATGCGCTCAGCCACAGAATTTACCGTTGCCGCTGCTGTGCTCCTCGCCGACTGAGGCAGGGGAGGGACTGAGTGGACCCTCAGCTAGTTTTCTGATGACACTGAACGAGGAGGAACGGCTGATGCACCCGAAGGCTGTGCTGCCATTCAGTGAGATCTGGACAGGCTGGAGAGTTGGGCACAGAGGAACCTGTAATAAATAAGTAAATGTAGTTTATAGTTAACCCAGCTTATAAGCATATAAAAAATTGTAGGCAAAGATGGAGTAAAATAGTGGGTCGTGAGAAAGAACATCGGGAGGATTGTCAGTGCTTACTAAGCTTACAAATTTCTGAGCCTCACATACCAGTGAGGGTAAAACAATATCCTATATCCCTAGAAGGACGGAGAGGATCAAAACCAGAAATTGATCGATTACTTGAGGAAACGAATCGCATTACCTTTAATGGAGAAGTTGTCTTATATGCGCCTCATAACATCAGGGGAGTGTTACAGCAAAAAGCGGAAAAATGGCTTACAGATAGCCGATTATTAAAATATGAGGGAATGCTTATAGAATCCCCTAAATTATCATTGAAAACTATTGGAGCAGTAAACCCCGCTGAATTTTTGTACCCAGGAGAAGGTAATGAACTATTACATAATTGTTTCCAAACAATTGAACAGCAGACACGCATTAGACCAGATCTAGAAGAAGAACTACAATGTGGGGAAGTATTATTTATAGACGGATCATCACGGATAGTAGAAGGTAAACGATTGTCCGGATATGCCGTCGTTAAGTTGGAAAAGGAGAATTTAAAACAGGAGAATCAGGCCCCCTGAGTGCCAGCTGGTCGGCTCAAGCCTGTGAGCTCTATGCATTGTGGAAAGCATTAGTATCACTGAAGGGAAAGGATGGAACTATATATACAGACTCACGCTATGCGTTTGGAGTAGTACACACTTTTGGGAAAATATGGGAGGAAAGAGGATTTGTTAACTCACGGGGAAAAGAACTGATACACCCGGAATTAATTCGGCGGGTTCTGGGGGCATTGAAAGTGCCGAATAAAATAGCAGTTGTACATATAAAGAGACACCAGCGAGGTACAAGTTATCAAGTTAGGGGAAATAATGCAGCTGATACAGAAGCAAAACGAGTGGCAGGCAATTATAATACGATTTTGACGATACAACAAGTACCTGTTAGTAAAAATTTGAGCTTTGAGTTTGCAGAAAAGGAAAAGCTAGAACAAATGGGAGCTAAGGAACAAGATGGTAGGTACATATTGCCAGATGGGAGGGAAGTCTTGCCAAAAGGCATAGCACTCGAAATATTTTCCAAAATACACAGCAAAACACACTGGGGAACCCAGGCATTAGTAGATCATTTCAATCAACAGTTTGCCTGTATAGGCGTATATAACGTAGCAAAGACAGTCACGGCAGCCTGCGAGACCTGTCAAAAGGTTAATTGAAACAACATGAGACAAAAACCTCCTGGAGGACGTTCCCCAGCATACAGACCTTTCTCACACATACAAGTGGATTTTACTGAATTACCTAGGGTAGGGCGTTTCAAATATTTATTAGTAATGGTGGACCATTTAACACATTATGTTGAGGCTTTTCCTACCTCCAGGGCAACTGCTAACCAAGTTACTAAAGTGTTACTTGAACATATTATACCTCGATATGGAGTACCTGAAGTAATCGACTCAGACAGAGGAACACACTTTGTGTCAAAAATTATCAAAGATCTAACCGAAAGCTTGGGTATTAAGTGGGAATACCATACACCATGGCATCCACAAAGTTCGGGAAGAGTTGAAAGAATGAATGGAGAAATCAAAACTATTTTGACTAAATTAATGATAGAAACCAGATTATCATGGATTAAGTGCCTACCCACGGCATTATTAATTATCAGAACCAGGCCCTGAGCAGATGTGGGAATATCAGCGTTTGAAATGGTGTATGGAATGTCCTATAGAATTGAAAATCCACAAACAAATGTTTTAATTCGAGACCATGTGATTAACGAATATGTTTCACAATTAGCAGAACATCGTAATAAGCTTTGGGAACACGGATTGATTGTGCAACGACCTCCACTGGACCTAAAAATTCATAATATCAAACCCGGGGATTGGATACTGATTAAAGTGTGGAAGGAAGAGACCCTCAAGCCCAATTGGGAGGGACCGTATCTTGTTTTGCTTACAACAGAAACAGCTGTTCGGACTGCTGAGCGTGGATGGACTCATGCTAGTTGTATTAAAGGCCCAGTGACGAGACCCCAGTGGAAAGTAATCAGTACTCCAGGTGACACCAAGATAACCCTGAAAAGATAATGATAGAGACTTTATTCGAACACTTTGTTGTGTTGCCTTCTGGTATAAAGTGTGTATTGCTATTTTTATTTGCAATAATAATTTCTTTGTTCATTTATTATATATGGAAACATACAAAGTGGGGTAGGAGAAATTGTTATACATATGCAGCCACACAATATAAAATACAGAGACCATACTGATGTAAATAACACATGCACCTTGGATATAAGAATCAGGTGTAATGATTTGAACTGCAACTGTTATCCATTTACTTGTTTTAGGTGTAAGGTATGCCAGGATAAATGGTGAACACACTGTAAATATGGATACCCTCCAATAGGAGTTTATACACATTGTTGGAAAAAATCCAAAGAACCCTCACTGAGTGGAAATTGGAACAATTAGAACAAGAAATAATTTGGAGATCCCATGAGTGGTGGGAAATTTTTGCCAAAGGAATAAAACCCCAATATTATTGTTATCATTCAAACGAACCAGTCCCCTCTGTAGCTGAAATCTTGGATATAAAGTGCAGAAGGGAAGTACTAACTGTGTCTTGCTTTATCCCATTAGTTAAAGCTGCAAAGTGGGGGAGCCTATATAAAAAAGCCAGAAACAGCTGTTCTCCTGAAGAATTCCCTTGCTGCCGAGAAGATGGTACACCCCGTGGCTCGAAGCAACCGAGTCGACGGGCGAGGCAGAGGAGGAACAAACTGTGGAGAAAAGAACCAGAACAATGGGACGCAAAAGCAGCAATGGTCGAACTTCCCCAGGACTGGTAAAAATATATTCAAATTGGCAAAATTAACAAACACCCTTTCTCCTGGTATACTGTTAATTTTGTTATTAATAATAGCCCGAACAAAAGGAGGAAACCCACATGAACCATTTAAGTGGGAACTAATATCTTGGGAAGGAACGAGAACAATAGCCACCTCTAGCAACCCAGGACCACCTGAATTCGTAGTGAAACTTTGTGATTTAGTACCAATACCTTGTGAAAAAGGACCTCCATTTTATATATGCCCGGCCTCTGGACAGCCTTACTGTAATTATCCCGGACACTATTATTGTGGTTATTGGGGATGTGAGACAATAGCCTCGAGCTGGACAGTAAAGGCTCCTGATAAATATATAAAAGCAACCTGGACTCCTAACAGATGTATACCTGAACAAACAGGTGTAGATCTTACAGGTCTACGTGACGTGGACTATGTACCTTCACGTGACAAGGAAGTTTGTACCCGCATCAAAGTTCAAGTACTGCATCCTCTAGAGGACGGGTGGCTAGTAGGACGAACATGGGGAATACGTGTCTATGCAGGAATTCCTAAAGATTGGGGAGGGCATTTTCCCATAAGAAAAGTTAAAATACCACATGATTCACTCCCTGTTGGACCAAATAAAGTATTAAATTCACCCCCTTTCCTCAAGAAAAAGATAGTCCCCACAAGTGTTACAACCACTCGTCCAAACTTCCTATCAGTAACAGATAAAACAACTAATGACATAGTAACTAAGTCCCTTTTAGTTAGGGATTCAGGAGTACCAGAATCCAAAGACCCCTTATGGGATTTAATGCAAGCCTCTTATTGTACCCTTCATGAAAGTAAACCAAATTTAACTAAAGAATGCTGGTTATGTTACAATATTAGACCACCATATTTTGAGGCAATCGGAATACCAGATAGGATTCAATGGTCTAGTGGTTCAAACCCACAAGAATGCCCATGGGATGACCAGAGGAACCATACTCAAGGAATTACTATTCAATTAGTAACAGGTCAAGGAAAATGTATAGGTACAGTGCCTAAAAAGTATCAGCCTTTGTGCAACCAAACAATCACTAGCACCAATATAAAAAGACACAAGGAACAAAATGACAAATGGGCTATCCCGACACCAGGAGCTAAATGGGTTTGTTCAGACATCGGAGTAACGCCTTGCCTATCCCTAAACGTGTTTGATCAATCTCAGTTTTGCGTACAGGTGATTATTGTTCCCCGTCTGATCTATCATACCTCGGAGGAGGTGTTACGCCACTTTGAGGGAGACCTGAACAGACAAAAACGAGAGCCAGTTACAGTGGTAACCCTAGCTACACTGCTGATAACGGGCGGAGTTGGAGCAGGTACAGGCATAGCCTCCCTAGTAAAAGGACAGGAATTACAAAGTTTACAGATGGCTGTAGATGAGGATTTAACAAAAATAGAACAATCAATCCAAGATTTAGCCACTTCAGTAAAGTCTTTATCAGAGGTAGTACTGCAAAATAGAAGAGGATTAGACCTATTGTTCTTAAAAGAAGGAGGATTGTGTGTAGCTTTAAATGAAGAATGCTGTTCTTTTGCGGATCACACTGGAATAGATCAAGACACCATGTCTGAACTTCGAAAAAGATTAGACCAACGTAAGAAAGAACGAGATGCTAATAAATCATGGTATGAAAATTGGTTTAATTTTTCACCTTGGTTAACTACTCTGCTCTCTGCCTTAGCAGGACCATTCATCATATTAATTCTAGGACTTATCTTTGGACCTTGCATAATACGTTATCTCTTGCAATTTATCAAAGAATGATTTGAAATAACTAAACTTCTTGTTCTAACATCTCAAGCCAGATATAGCCACGTTCCTATCGAAGACAACGATGAAGATTGTTGTGAGTGTAACATTCCCAAGAGAAATTCTACATGTAATTGTAAAGAGTCATATTGTAGATGTTATAATCTTTGTAACCAGTGTGGACAAGTAATTAAATATGATAGTAATGTGTAATAAACAACATTTAAAGTAAAATAAAAGAAAAGGGGGGATTGTAATAAATAAGTAAATGTAGTTTATAGTTAACCCAGTTTATAAGCATATAAAAAAATTGTAGGCAAAGATGGAGTAAAATAGTGGGTCGTGAGAAAGAACATCGGGAGGATTGTCAGTGCTTACTAAGCAGGATGGACTATAAATACAAAACCTGTCACAACAGGATGAACTCTGTATAGTTCCCAAAGAATTAACGGATATGAAAAACAGCCCTTTGCACGAGTCCGCTGTCACGAACACGGAAGAGAAAAGAGGAAAAAAAATGTATAAAAAGAGAGGTGCTAAAAACCCACCAGTGCGACGATTGGGGAAGCATTAGACTTCCCTGTCGCCCAGCGCTGTCTTTGCTCGTATTCTATTCGCTGTAATTAATAAATCTTAATTAAAAAAAAAAAAATATATAATTTGTTGTGATCTAATTTATAACAGGCACCAGCTCTGGCTCTATTAGAGTTCCTTCTTCATTAACCTGAGGAAATTCTTAATATAAAGCTGTTAGTATAATACACAAGAGCAATGATGACATGCAATTCATCAGCTATTTTCACCTAACATCAGATTCCCTTGAGGCACACATTGGACTTCCCCATCCTTTTGCATCACCCACCAAGTGCACCCAGGTCCTTGAGCAAAAGCAATCCCACAAATGGATTTACCTTTCCCAGAGGCAGGAATAATCCAGACTGTTTTTCCCAGCATATATTTAATGTTAACCACAGAGACTCTATCCCCTTCCACAGTACGTGAAAGCCTTGGTTGGGCAGGGCCAGCTCGGTTGGCAGATCCTCTGGTGTTGACAAACCAGGTGGCTTTTGCTAAGTTTGTGTCCCAGTGTTTGAGAGTTCCACCAGCCACTGCTCTCAGTGTGGTTTTCAGCAGCCCATTGCATCGTTTGACTCTCCCAGAGGCTGGTGCATGATGGGGAATGTGGTACATGGGTTAAAGTTAGGGTTAGGGTTAAAAGTGTGGGTTAGGTTTAGGTTTAGCATTATGGTTAAAGTTTAGGTTTAGGGTTGGAGTTAGGGTTAGTTTTAGGGTAAAGGTTTATGGTTAGGATTTAGCATTAGAATGGAAGATTAGGAGATAGGTTAGGTTTAGGGTTAGGGTTAGGTTTATGGTGCCTTTAGGGTTAGGTTTAGGGTTAAGGGTTAGGGGTGGGGGTTAAAGGTAGGAGTTTCAATTAGCATTCTTAAGGATGAGGGTTAAGGTGAGGATTAGGGTTAGGGTTATGGTAAGGTTCAAGGTGAGGGTTAAGGTGAGGATTAGGGTTGGGGTCAGGGGTAGGTATTAGGTGTGTTGTCGTTGAGGTGCTTGTGCTGTCAGAACTTGCTGAGTGGCTGATCTGGCCAGTGTACAACCAGGGGGAGGGTGAATGTTGCGGTTGTTCAGGTGAGGGTGAGGGTTTGTGTAAGGCTGAGTTCTAGATTTAGGTTTAGTTCTGTGTTAGGTGTAAGATTATAGTGCCACTACCATGAAGGTTTGGGGTTAGGGTTATTTTTAATTTGAGGAGTAGGGTGGAGTTATGCTTAGGGTTAGGGCTATGGTGCAGTTAGTTTTGAGGTTAGGGTTAGGATTTGGGTTAAAGTTAGGGTTAAATTGAGGTTTATTTTCATATTTAGTGTTAGGGTTAAGTTCAGGGTTAGGGACAGGGTTCTGGTGAAGGTTAAGGTAATCTTTTGGATGCCATTATGGTTATGGCTTTATTTAATGTTAAATTTAGGGTAAGATTTTGTTTTAGGATTAGTGTTATGGTGAGGGTGAAGTTGAGGGGTAGGGTTAGGGTTCATTTGAGGGTTAATGTTAGTTTAGCATCAGGGATAGGGTTATGGTTGGGGTTATGTTTAGGTTTCAGATGCCATGAGGGTTAGGGTTCGGGTATGATTTAGGGCTATGATTATTGTTAGAATTTCTGTTTAGTTAGTGTTAGGGCTAGGATTAGGGTTAAGTTTTCTGGTAGGGTTAGTGTTAGTGTTAGGGTTCAGATGAGGGTTAGGTTGAGGGTTTAGAATTAGGTCAATTAGGGTTAGGTTTAGGTTGAAGTTGCAGGATAGTTTAAGGTTAGTGTCTGAGTTAGGGTGATGGTTCTCATTAAAGCTAGGGGTTAGAGTTAGGGGTAGGGTTAGTGTAAGGTTTGGGGGTAGGTTTAGGCTTAGATTTAGGTTGAGGTTTAGAGTTACGGTGTGTTTCTTTTGAGCTGCTTGTGGTGTCAAAAGTCCCCGAGTAGCTGATATGACCGGTGTGTAACCAGGTTAGGGCTATGGTTTAGGTTGAGGTGATTTAGGACTTGGGTTTGTATTAGGGTTGGATTTGGGGCTGTGGTTCTGTTCGGGCTAGTGTTTATGTTTCAGGGCAGACTTAGTTTTAGGGTTACAGTTAGGTTCATTGTCACTGATAAGTTGAGGGTTCAGGTTAACACAAACCCTAGCTTTGTGTTAGGGTTACAAGTAGGTTTATCTTTAGGGTTAGGGTTAGAGTGACTTTAGAGTAAAGCGGAGAAGAAGATCGTGGAAAAGTTTTTGTGTCGTCCCTGCTCAGAGGGAATCCATGACACAGCCCTGAAGATCTGCACGTAGGACAGCACAATGAAATCAAAACACACTGGAGCTAAGGAAAGTGTAACCACAATAAGAGCAGTGTCCCTGAAGTGGGGCTGGGAGAGCAGGTGGGCTGTGGTTCCTGGGACCATGGGGTGACTCTGTTGGGCTGTGCTGGTCAAGCTGGGAGACAGACTCAGCTGGTTGTGGTCACTGCCAGCGAAGCATCCCACACAAGCTCTTAGGTGCCCATGGAAGATGCTCAGAGGGACCCTGCCTTGTTCCAGTGCTGGGAGATGTGTTTGGGTGCTGCACTGGTTCCAGTCTATGAAAGGTCACTGAGGGTAAAATGAATCTATGGAAGTCAGCTCTGTCACAGAAGTGCCCATGACCTGTCCTTGTCTGCAGGACTATCACACAGCAGGACGGGGACCAACCTGCCAGAGCACTCGGGCCTTCCAGCAACACAGGGGCTGAGAAGGAGAGTGTGGAAGGGGAAAGGGAGCAGCTCTGGAAAGACCAAGCACTGGTGCTTCTTGGCAGTGCTGCTGTGCTGGGAGTATTTTTCCCTCCACTTCTGCACACAGGTACTGCCATGAAAGTTTACGAAGGCCTCAGTGGAAGGTTCTTAGACAAAAAAAGTCACTGCAGGGTCCTTTAATCTGTTTAAAAACACAGAGAGCACTGCACCTCATTTCCACAGTCCCATCTATAAGTAGACATTGAATTAGAAGTGGGTTGAATAATAACATTTAGTTTTGAACAATATTATCAGAGTAAAAACAAGAAACCTCAGACCAAGACCATCACCACCAAAAACCTGAGAAGGCTGGGCCTGTAATGAGTTACATCATGAACACTGTGCAGAAGAAAACAGGCCCTTTATTGCTGCTGGAAAACATCCAGTCATCATTTTCCTCAGGGCATCCTTGAGCTCCTGGTTCCTCATGCTGTAGATGAGGGGGTTCACTGCTGGGGGCACCACTGAGTACAGGACTGACACCACCAGATCCAGGGATGGGGAAGAGATGGAGGGGGACTTCAGGTAGGCAAACGTGGCAGTGCTGACAAACAGGGAGACCACGGCCAGGTGAGGGAGGCACGTGGAAAAGGCTTTGTGCCGTCCCTGCTCAGAGGGGATCCTCAGCACAGCCCTGAAGATCTGCACATAGGACACCACAATGAAAACAAAACAAGCAAAGAATAAACAGGCACTAACCATGATAAGTCCAAGTTTCCTGAGGTAGGAGTGTGAGCAGGAGAGCTTGAGGATGTGGGGGATTTCACAGAAGAACTGGTCCAGGTCATTGCCCTGGCAGAGGGGCAGTGAAAATGTATTGGTCGTGTGCAGGACAGCACTGAGAAACCCAGTGCCCCAGGCAGCTGCTGCCATGTGGACACAAGCTCTGCTGCCCAGGAGGGTCCCATAGTGCAGGGGTTTGCAGATGGCAACGTAGCGGTCATAGGCCATGATGGTGAGAAGATAATACTCTGCTGAAATGAAAGACAGAGACAGAAAGAGCTGGGCAGCACATCCTGGGTAGGAGATGGCTCTGGTGTCCCACAGGGAATTGGCCATGGATTTGGGCACAATGGTGGAGATGGAGCCCACGTCGAGGAATGAGAGGTTGAGGAGGAAGAAGTACATGGGGGTGTGGAGGTGGTGGTCACAGGCTATGGTGGTGATGATGAGGCCGTTGCCCAGGAGGGCAGCCAGGTAGATGCCCAGGAAGAGCCAGAAGTGCAGGAGCTGCAGCTCCTGCCTGTCTGCAAATGCCAGGAGGAGGAACTGGGTGATGGAGCTGCCGTTGGTCATTTGCTCTTTTGTGGCTTGAGGACACTGTTCAAAAGAGGAAAGGAGAGAAAAACTTAGGACAAATTCCTGTGAGCAAAGCTCCACCATTCACAAGGGATGTCAGATGGAACCCACCTATAATGGAAAAAAATCAGTATCTGCACTCATGACTCAGAAGAGTGTGGGCTGCAGAAGAGAGGCTCAGCATGTCCTTATAAGAATATTTTGTGGTTTTCATTTTTCACCATCAAATGTAGCGAGTGCTCTTTCTAGGGTTAGAAATGCTCATTTTTATGACTGATAATATGAAGAGTCTTTAGCCAAAACAGGCAACAGTGCTCAGCACTCTGTGGCTTAGTGCAGAGTGGCTGCAGTGTCCATCAGTCTGTTACCCACCTGACTCTTATGGGACCAGAGGAGCACTGTTTCAGAGGGCAGATTGGTGAGCTCTTCTCTGTCGTACCCCAGAGGTGCAGCTGTGATGGACACAGAAGGACAAGAGCTCTCCCTGTGAAAAGCAAAGGGCTCTTAGAAGAGACTACCAACCCCCATGGAAAGGCTCAACAGTCCCTGGCATCCTACAGCAGAGCTCTGCCTTTCTGGGGGCAGCTAGCAAGCCCAGCAGGACAGGCAAAGCAGACAGTCAGGGCTCCAGAGTCAGCTCCTTGCCCAGCAGACAATGACCAGAAGGCATCTCCAGGGAAGGACCACAAGAGAGTTGCCTGAAGGCAGCCTCCAACAGTGCTTCTTGGCAGTTTCCCCCCACCCCTTGCCCATGGCTCTGCTGCCTGCAGCTGTTTCTCTGTGCCCAGGTCTCCTCCCTGCCAGTGCTCCCAGAGCCCATCCCACCCACCCTGTTCTCAGCTCTGCCTTGCAGACACCTCCCAGCCCCAGGGCATTGCCCAGGGGCAGCTCTGGCTGGTCAGGCTCCGATGGCACCATCAGACCAACCCTGATGAGCCTGGAAAATGCACAGTGATGCTGTCTGTAAATGAAGGTGTGTTGGTTTCTGATACTCCAGGGTTTATTCACCTTTCAGAGAAAGAGATTTGGAGTCTCACTGACTCCTCTGACAGGTGAATGTTTCTGTCCCATTGCCCAACCAGAAAACATAGAGTAGAAGGTTGATAGAAGAGGATCCTTCCCTTTCAGGGAGCCCCTGCCTTGCTGTGCTGCTTGAAAAATCTCCTGGCAATGTGCTGTACTGATCTGCAGCTGTGAGCAGCCCTGACCCACACAGCACCCTCTCAACAGCAGGACCCTGCCCTGCCAGGGCTGGCTCCTTCCAACCACAGCTTCTCCCTGTGGGCTGTGTTAGCTTGAGGAGATGCCTCCAGGAACTCCAGCTGCATTGCCCTGCACCCAGAGACTTACCGTGCCAAGGGCTGCAGAGATTTCTCCTCCAGTGAGCTCGCAGTCATCCTCTCAGTCCTGACCACCTTCCAGCTCTCTCTCTGCCTTGCACATCTCCCTCAGACACCCTGGCAGTGCCCTTCTCCCTGCTGTGCTTTGTAGAGGAGCTGCCCCTGGGCAGAGCTGCAGAGAGACAGCTTGTCATGAGGTCCCTCCAGCCCAGGAGCTCAACCCAGCTCTGCAGTAGAAGCCCAGAGCAAGATATTTTATTAACTGCCTCATGTGGGTTTGATGCTGAGTTCATGAGATATTGAGAGGAAGTTGAAGAAACCTCTCCAGAAGGAATTGTCAGTACAACCTCCAAAGTTTCTTGCAGTGCTAATGGGTTCCACAGAGGGACACTACTGGGAAAGCATCTCCAGGGTCCAATTAGAGCAAAAAACTGGAGGCAGTGATGACAGGTCAGGGAAAGCAAGGTAAAGGTGTCTCTGATGCTGAGGAAACCTGGATGTGTTTCATTAATGCAAAGGGCCAAGCCCTGACCCCATTAACCAAAGGCCCAGGCCCTGATCCCCAGCCCCTGGGAAGGGAGATCCTGTCCCTCACTCGTTCCTCAGGGTTGTTCCTGGGGCAGTGTGATGTGGAGATGGGCAATGCCAAGGGCAGGACTATGGGATGACACTTCCCAGGCTCCTAGGTATGAACAAAGAAGCCAGGAGGCCCCAGTGCTGGAAGGAAGAGTTGTCTCCTCATAGGCATCAGTGGCAGAGAAACAGCCATCACCAAAGGAATTTCAGCTTTTCCACATCCCTCTCTCATCTCCACCACAGACTGTCCTATGGTCTCTCATCACCTGTGCCTCTTTCCCTGCAGGCTGGAGTCATCCACCCAGATGCCCAACTTGCTCTCACCTGCCTTTTATGACTCCTCTCCATCCTCCCTGGATTTTCCTTGACACACAAAGCCTTGGGCTGATCCAGACTCTTTCTGGGTGATGTGTTGCACCACAGCACTGCCCTTGGACTCATATTTCTTTCTCCTTGTGTCCATTCTTGACCTCCCCACCTGTGTTTTGTGCCATTCTTTCTTTCTCACCCTGTTTTCCACTACAAAGAAAAGCTCCACCATCTCTGAAACCTCTTTTCAAGCACTCTCAGGCTACCCCTGTACTGCCCTCAGTCTCCACACCACTGAGCCCAGGGTTCTCAGCCTCTCTGTGTTTCAGGCCATGTGCTTCACATCTTGAAGGATCTTGGGAGATGTCTGGGCACTGACCAAGGTGTTTGCAGATGTAAATGTCATGGTCATAGGCCAAGAAATACACTGTGAGACTTTTTACCAAGGCCTTTCTTGGCAGGACAAGGGGCAATGGCCTTAAAGGGAAAGGGTGCTATAAGGTTATAGTTATGCTTAGGCTAAATGTAGGGTAAGGTTTAGGGTTTGAATTAGTTCTAGGATCAATTGTGGAGTCATGGTTAGGGTTCAAGTTAGGGTTTGGGTTGTTATTAGTATTAGGTTCCGGGTTAGGATTACGGTCAGGGTTATGCTTAAGGTGAGGGGTTAGGGTTTGGGTTAGATTTATGGGTAGGGTTAGGAGTTAGAAAGATGGTTACAGTTATAGTTAGTATGAGAGTTATGGGTTCAGTTTAGGGTCAGGTGTAAAGATTTGGATATGGGTTAGGGTTATCATTATGGTTAAATTTTATGTTTAGGGTTAAATTAAGGGTTAGTTTTAGGACTAAGGGTTAGGGTTAGGATTTAGGGTTAGAATGTAAGTTTAGGGGATAGGTTTGGTTTAGGTTTAAGGTGAGCTTTATAGTGCCTTTAGGGTTAGGGTACGGGTTAGTGTTAGCGTTCCGGTTAGGCTTTGAATGCCATTATGGTTGTGTTTAGATTTGTTGTTAAAGATAGTTAGGATTTAGGGTTAGGGTTAGGGTTAAGTTGAGGAGTAGTGTTTGGGTTAGGATTAGAGTTTGGATTAGGGTTAAAGTTTAGGTTTAGGGTAAGGTAGTGTTTTTTTGATGGTTAAGTTTTTTCCTGAGAGTTTAGGGTTAAAGTTTAAGTTTGGGGTGAGGGTTTGTTTTAGGGTGAGTTTTATTGTGTTTTTACTATTAGGGTTATGGTTTCATTTATGGTTAGGATTAGGTTTTTAGTTAGGATTAAGGTAAGATTTAGGGTAGAGTTATGTTTATTGTTAGGGTTAAGGTTAGGGGTTTGATTTATGATTAGGGCTAAGAGTTGGGCTAGGTTTAGTGTAAGTTTTAGGGACAGGTTTAGGCTTACTTTTAGGTTTAAGATTACGGTGTGTTGCTGCTGAAGTGCTTGTACACAACTTCGGAAGTGGCTGATATGACCGGGGTGTAACCAGGTTTGTGTTAGGGTTTAGGCTTCTGTTCATTAGGACTGGGGTTTGGGTTAGGGTTAAATTTAGGGTTATGGTGCTGTTAGGGTTAGTGTTTATGGTTTGGGATAGTTTTAGCTTTAGGCTTTGTGGTGGGTTGACCCTGGCTAGAGACCGGATGCCCACCAAAGCCCACTCTATCACTCCCCCTCCTCAAATGGGCAGGGGGAGAAAATTATAACGAAAAGCTCGTGGGTGGAGATAAGGACGGAGAGAGATCACTCAGCAATTACTGGCACGGGCAAAACAGACTCGACTTGGGGGAAAAAAAAAACAAATTTACTTTATTACAAATCAAAATCAGAGGAGAGTGAGAAGTAAAACCAAATCTTAAAACACCTCCCCCATCCCTCCCTTCTTCCCGGGCTTAATCTCTTTCCCGATTTTCCACCTCCTCCCCCCAGCAGCACAGGGGGACAGGGAATGGGGTTAGGGTCAGTTCATCACACGGTGTTTCTGCCGCTGCTTCCTCCTCAGGGGGAGGTCTCCTTCCCCCGCACCAGCGTGGGGTCCCTCTCACGGGAGACAGTTCTCCACCAACTGCTCCAACGTGAGTCCTTCCCATGACTGACAGCTGCTCCAGTCTGGGTCCATTCCATGGTGTGCAGTCCTTCAGGAAGGGACTGCTCCAGCGCAGGTCCCCCACGGGGTCACAAGTCCTGCCAGCAAACCTGCTCCGGCGTGGGCTCCTCTCTCCACGGGCTACAGGTCCTGACAGGAACCTTCTCCAGCGCGGGCTTCCTGCGGGGTCACAGCCTCCTTCGGCATCCACGTGCTCCGGCGTGGGGTCCTCCACGGGCTACAGGTGGTCACTGCTCCACCATGGACCTCCATGGGCTGCAGGGGGACAGCCTGCTTCACCATGGTCTTCACCACTTGTTGGGGGGGGAATCTCTGCTCCGGCGCCAGAGCCCATCCTCCCCCTCCTTCTTCACTGACCTTGGTGTCTGCGAAGTTGTTTTCTCTTACATCTTCTCACTCCTCTCTCCCGCTGCAAAGTGTGCAGCTATTTTTTTCTCCCTTCCTTTTTTTTTCTTAATTATGTTATCACAGAGGCGTTACTGATTGGCTCGGCCTTGGCCAGCGGCGGGTCCGTTCCTGTAGCCGGCTGGCATTGGCTGTGTCGGGTCGGACATGGGGGAAGCTTCTGGCAGCTTCTCTCACAGAAGCCACCCCATGTCCCCTCCCCCACTGCTACCAAAAACCTTGCCACGCAAACCCAATACAGGCTTACAGTAAGGGTTAGTGTTATGGGTAAGATGAGGGATAGGTTAAGGTTAGGGTTAGGATAAGGGTTAAAGTTAGGGTTATGTTTAGGGTTAGGGTGACATTAGGGTTAGGGTTAGGGTTAGGATGTATTGATGTTGAGGTGCTTGTGTTGACTTATGTTCCTGAGTTGTTGATCTGGCAGACCTGTCTCCAGACCTCTGCTGCTGTTCTCATTGCTGGGGTGACTGGGGGTGTCCTATGGTCACCACGGCGTCCTGAGTTGTGCAGCTTTTCCTGTCACTGCTTACTTCATACCTGACAGTGATACAGAGCACTTGGGATTTACTATCGTGATCATAGAATCTTCCTTGTAAAATTTGCAAATATTATTTAGCAATACCAACTTCTATAAATATTTGTTTTTTATTTACTGACCATCGTAACCTTAAGGCTGCCAAGGGAAGGTGAGGGCCAGCAATATTCTTCTGTCCTGGCATCTCCCTTGTTGCAGCAATTGCTGGAGAGTTTCCATTCTAAGCTAGGCTCTGGTGAGAAGGAGAGAGGGAGGGGACTGGTACTTGTCTAAGTACGAGCAGTCTCATGGTTTTTGGGCTGTGAAAGAAAAGTTTCCAAGGTGTTATGTCACTGGTAGCAAAACACATGGGAGGGCAGGTACGGCAGCCATGCTGATAATTATAGAATCACAGAGTCATTTTGATTGGAAAAAACTTTCAAGTTCATCAAGTCCAACTGTAAACCCAGCCCTGCCACGTCTTGAGTCCCCTCTTCTCCAGCCTCCTTCAGCCCAGTTCCCTCAGCCACTCCTCATAACACACGTGCTCTAGACCCTTCACCAGCTCTAGTTGCTCTTCTTTGGACACGCTCCAGTGCCTCAATGATTTTCTAGAGGGTCCCAAAGGTTTACACAGAATTGAGGTCCAGTCTCAAGAGTCCCAAGTATGGGGGAGGATCCCTGCCCTGGTCTGCTGGCCACATTATTCCTAATACAGTCAGGATGCCGTTGGCCTTCTTCACCACCTCGCTACACTGCTGGCTCATGTTA
Organism: Caprimulgus europaeus; assembly: GCA_907165065.1. The sequence continues at coordinate 1,940,429 of OU015555.1, read as the reverse complement.
AGCTGGCTGTCAACCACCACCCTCAGGTCCTTTTCACAGAATCACAGAATCATAGAATGTGAGGGATTGGAAGAGACCTCGAAAGATCATCCAGTCCAATCCCCCTGCTGAAGCAGGATTACCTTGATGAGATCACACAGGTAGGCGCCCAGGTGGGTTTTGAATGTCTCCAGAGAAGGAGGCTCCACAGCCTCCCTGGGAAGCCTGTCTCAGTGCTCTGTCACCCTCACAGTAAAGAAGTTTCTTCTCAAGTTTCAGTGGAACCTCCTGTGTTCCAGCTTGCACCCATTGCCCCTTGTCTTATTGGCTTTCACTGAGAGGAGTCTAGCTCTATCCTCGTGGCACTCACCCTTTGTATATTTATAACCATGAATGAGGTCTGCCAGGCAGCTCTCCAGCCACTCTTCCCCAAGTCTGTAGCATTGCATGGGGTTGTTGGGACCCAGATGCAGGACCTGGCATTTGGCCTCATTGAGCATCAGAGAACTGACCTTGGCCCATTGATCCAGCCTGTTGAGATCCCTTTGCAGATCCTTCCTACACTCCAGCAGATCAACACACCCACCCACCTTTGTGTCATCTGCAAACTTACTGAGGATACATTCCATCTGCTCATCAAGATAATTGATAATGACATTAAACAGAGCTGAAGTCAGTGCTGAGAGCTGGGGAGCACCACTTGTGACAGGCCACCAACTGGATTTAACTCCGTTCACCACAACTCTTTGGGCTTGGTGTGGAGTAATTACTGGAGGTAACTAAAACTCAGAAATTGGCTGTGTCCACACACTAAGGGAAAGGTACAGTGTCAAAGAAGATCCCAGGGGAAAAGCGTAGCTGCTATGCCAGGAATTCCTCCAGCATCACCTTCCTTCGGACTGTTTATCTGTACAGGAGATGGGAAAGAGTGGCAGCTCCTTCTCCAACTCCTGTACCAGTTACAGTTTGGACTCCACAAGGCTTGATGTGTGGTCTGTTTGTGATTCTGGATCAACAGCTGGTGCCCCTTTGGACAACTGCCTTCCTTTGTGGACCGTGACAAAACCAGAACTCCATACCACTGACTCCCCTCTTTCCCCACTTAGAGAGCACACCTCTCTAAGTTTTGATAACAATCCATATGAGTCTGTATTCATCCTGTTGCTCTATTAAAGGTGCTTTCATTTGCTTACAGACTTGCTGCACCATTTCTCACTGGGCTGCCACCTGATCAGGCCGGGAGAGTCCATAGATCGTCTGTCCACAGCCAGCCACACAAACCCAGTGCCCCACGGGACACCACTGAAGGCTGCAGGTTCAGCCGTGTGAGGCCATTAATTGTGAGTGCAGGAGTGCAATGCACTGTTCGGTGCATGCGCAGTTGTTGGACCAATAGTGCTCACTTGGGCATCACTCAGGATCTAAGCCCAGCCCCCCCCAGCTCCTCCAGTGATCTGAGGGTGAGTTGGAACACAAGGGGGTTCATTTCCTGCCAAATTGCCCTACAAGCCCTTTCACACCACAGCCCCTCAACATATTTGTGGCCCTCTGCTGGACTCTCTCTAGAAGATCACTGTCTTTCTTGAACTGGGAAGCCCAGGACTGGACACAGGACTCCAGATGTGGCCTCACCGGGGCAGAGCAGAGGTGGAGGAGAACCTCCCTTGACATACTGGCCATGCTCTTTTCAATGCACCCCAGGATACTGTTGGCCTTCCTGGCCAAAAGGGCACACTGCTGGCTCATGGCCAGCCTGCTGTCCACCAGGACACACCAGGTGGCTTTGATGCTGAGTGTTCCTTAATGTGTTGCATGAAGACAAAGGGCCAAGGCCTGACCCCCACACCCTGGGAAGCTTGGATGGCTGCACTGTTCACTGGGTGAGAAACTGGCTGGTGGCCAGGCCCAAAGAGTTGTGGTGAACTGTGTTAAATCCAGTTGGTGGCTGGTCACATGTGGTGTTCCCCAGGGCTAAGTACTGGGGACAGATCTCTTTAATATCATTATCAATGATCTTGATAAGGAGATCAAAGTAAGTTTGCAGGTGACACGAAGTTGGATGGGTGTGTTGATCTGCTAGAGATCAGCACAAACTTTCCAGATGTTGTTTTTGGTTTCAGGAACATTATCTGAGAACATGTTTGACTTATTCAACACGTGGTGAGCAATTGCTCTGTGTATAAGGTATTTGCGTATTTTATTACTATTATCATTATTATTTTAATATCATTATTATTTTAAGTTTTAATGTATTTCAACTATTAAAATGCTCTGATCTCAACCTATGACTCTCCTTACCCTTACCGCTATGATTGTCCCCCTGCCCCTGGGTGGGAGGAGGGGAGAGTGAGCGAGCACCTGTGTTTAGCTGCCAGCCATGTGCTAGCCAAGTGAAACCACCACAGTCCTTTTTGGCACCCAACGTGGGGCTCAAGGGGTTGAGATGATGACAGTGTTTAACAGAATGTTTTAACTTCTTGTTATGGTGTTGGTGTCATGGTTGCTGGTTGCAGTGGTGCTTCATTTCACTGTAAAATTGTCAGTAGAACTGTGGGATGTAAATCCTTACTTGCTTTTTGTCACACTCCTTTGCTATAAAAACATGATGAAGGATCTTGTTCAGCTGTCCTGTTTGGTAGTGTTTCTGAGAATCATCCCGTATTTGTATGCAGTATTTCCACCATCTTCCCATTTCAGAAGAGAACTTTTAGACAGTCTTGATAGTTTTCTGGTTTACCTTGTCTCTCCGTGGAGACAACCCACCGAGAAAATATCTCCGTTCCTCGGCTGTCATCTACTGGTCACTCTTTAAAATTACAGCTTTGTTTTATCCTCCTCAGGATGTCAGGGTGTTAATCAGCCATTTCCGTCCCTCCAGTGCCACCCACCGGAGATCAATCATAATTGCACTAATTCCTTTGTTTCTCGTAGAAATCAAATGATGCAGGGGACAGCTCCTGACAAGTTCTCTGTCTCTGCCAGGCCAAATACAAAAGTGTGAGAGAGTTTTAAACCTTCTAGGGATGGTCTAAGCATCTTGTTTTTGTTTCAGGGTCTCCTGAATGCAGTTCAGGTCTTTTTGAAGACTAGAAAACTCTTTAGGTGCACCATCCTGGGAATAACCATAGTGATGTATTTAATTGGCATTGGAGGCATAATTTTATTGGTAATATTTTTGTTGCCCTGTCTGATCAGCTGCCTGCAAAATTTGGTTATTAAGACGGCTTATAGAACACAGGCTGCTCTCTTTGTACAAAAAGAAAACGGGGGAAGTGTGGAGAACATTATTGAGACTTGGCTACAAGACAAGGGTCACGAGAACATTCAGTTAGTTAAAATAGGAGCAAGAACAGGACATCTGTGAAACATTGTAATTAACGGTTAGCAAGAATAGAATGCCTCTATCTGTAAAAGCAAATAAGTCTTTGCATCTGTAACCACAAGATAAGCATGCTATGGGAAACTAGGGTGTGGGTGACTTTTAAACACTAACCAATAAGGAGCTAAGCTTTGCAATATGTATGAGCCTCATCAACTGTCCCAATCAGCTAATAACACGCATTATATGTTGTATATCAAAAGCATATAAAAGGCACCTGTATCAAATAAAGGCAGAGCATTCACTCCAACCCCAAGAGTATACGTGTCTTACTCTCGCTCACAGCAACAAATGGTGTCTGAACAGGGACCCTGATCTGCCATAGAGACTGACGAAGCGTTGAAACGTGGAACCCCTCACCCTGATTCGCCGTAGAGACTCATGAAGTGTTGAACCGCGAAGCCCCTCGTCCTTGCTGCACAGGTGAGGCTGGGCTGTTTGGCTAGTGAGGATATTTTGCCGGCCAGCACACGTAATGGAAGCAGAATTTACTGCAGCAGAACGACTGCTCCTTGCTATCCTCTCTAAGATCGGGGAGGCAGTCCCTGAGAAGCTTTTACATTAGCTGGCAACTTGGGCTAGAGAGCAGGGGTTCTTTAAAGTACACCCTCTCTTATTTGAATGGGAGGAATGGCGGTTGCTCGTCAATCACATGTGGGACTTAACAATATCAGATAACGACAAGGCTATTAAGGAGCTCAGGGCACCTTGGAGAGTAATTATTAACGTCCCTCAAGATATGAAAGCAGAATCCCGAATAGCGGCCGCAGCTATGAAAGCTTTATCCCCAGTTACGAAGCAGCCTGACTCTTGTTCCAATCCCTGCTCCGCCAACCCATTTCTATCGTGTCCGGCCGTACAGTCCGGTCCACAGTGGCCGCTGAAGGGGATGACGGGTCGTCCCTGTCAGACAGTTGTGGACCTTTTACCGCCGTCACCCTCTACAGCCATATTGCACCCACCTCTCCCAGAGCCGCTTACCCTACCATCAGCTCCGGCTGCCAAGGGAACGTCTCAGTCCGCGTCTGTGCATCAATCTGCTTAAGTGGGTGGTCTGGCTTGTTGCCCTCCTGACTATGCACCGGGTGCAGTTGAACCCTCAAATGTCGATCCTTCTGATATTCCGTTACCGCCTGAGACGCATGATATAAGCCCAAATAATTTTTCTTTTGTTCAATTAGCTGAAGACCTCAAACGAATTATGGGTCAATTAGACCAACAAAATCGAAAGGTAATAGATCAGTGGGAAAAGGTCTTACAGACCACTTCAAATGTCAGTAACCCACCTACCCCTAATCATTCCAATGTGTCACAGACCCCATCTTTATTGGAAGTAATAGAGGGAAAAGCCTCCTCTCCATGGCCAGCGGGGGTAGCTCATCCAAAGAGGTGGTCGGGAGTTATCAAAGATGCAATTTTGGAGGGAGGATGGACGCCGTCTTTGTTAGCTTGTCCGATATTGCGGGATGAGAATGGTGGAGGGGCTCACTATGAAGCCCATGAGTGGAAAATTTTACAGCAAGCAAAAAATACCTTAAAAGATAACGGTCACTAATCAGAAACTGGGCGAGCCATGATACATTTGCTATATACATCGGATCTAAATGCTCCCGTAGACTGTGTTACTTTAGCTCGGATTCTATTGTCTCCCTCACAATTTCTGATATGGTATAAGGAGTGGGAACGTTTGGCGCAGTTAGAAGCTATGAAGCCGCGGGTGGATGGAGACCCTTTAGCAGGCATATATGACGTGCTGATATGATCACCGGAGCGGGTATATTTCCCAACATAGCAGAACAACTTTGATATCCTTACCCGTTATTGCAGCTTGTATCACAAACAGCTATTCAAGCTTATGAGGCTGTGCCAGATTCTGGGGGAACCCCTTCCTTCACTAGTGTGAAACAAGGACTGACAGAGACTTATTCTCATTTTATTGATCGTTTGCATTCTGCTATTTTGGGTAATTCAAAAATTGCCACTGAAAATAAAGACAGTATGTTTCGGTTGCTGGCTTTTGAGAATGCAAATTCCAAGACTAAATCTCTTTTGGCAACTCTCCCACAAGGCATGAATGTTTCTGATATGCTGGAGCTTGCTTTACAAGCAGAACAAGGTCAGCAAGCAAACAATATTGCAGGAGCTGTTGCAGCTGCTGTACAGCCTACAACCAATCTAGTCGCTGCGGCAGTAAAGAAGCTCAGCCACAGATCTCGTTCTTTTGGTTCTCTTTCTACGGGTCCTTTATCCAGCTCGGTAACTTGCTTCCGTTGTGGCAGGCAGGGACACCTTCGGAAAACATGCACAGTTGCTGTCTGGTGCGATTATTGCCAACGAGATAACCATGCTACAGCGGTTTGTAAAGTGGCAAAAAGCTTTGAAAAAAACGGCCGTCCGAGCGCGCAGCCCCCCCGCGCCAAGACACAAATCGGAGTGGCACAGCAGCCTTGCCCTCTCCAGCCACAAGAGGGAGCCTGGGGATCGATTTGGCAGCAGCAATAGATATCACCCTATTGACAACGGCTCCCCATAGAATTCCTACCACCACATATGGCCCACCTTGTAGTGTTAATTCTGCCACTGGAGCCCTGCTTATTGGACGCTCTTCTGCTGGACTTGTGGGATTAGTAATATTACCAGGCGTTATTGATGCTGACTTTACAGGACAAATTCAAGTCATTGCTTTTACTTTACAACCCCCATTGTCAATCACTGCGGGAACACGTATCGCTCAATTACTGTTATATGAGAGACATTCAGCCACACCTCATGCCTTGACCCCTGAGAGAGGGGATGCAGGTTTTGGCTCTACAGGACAGCAACTGGTTAATCTTGTGCAAAAAATGGAGCAATACCCACAGCTGTCTGTAAAATTAAAATGTGCCATGGGCACCTGTACAATATTGGCTATGTGTGACACTGGGGCTGATGTAACTATCTTCTCAAAACGCAACTGGCCTCGGCATTGGCCACTGACCAAAGCATTAGACTCTGTGCAGGGGGTGGGTGGTGGCCAGGTGCCTTTACAAAGCAAAGATCTGATTCAGCTACACTTTCCTGAGGGTCAATCTGTGTCTGTTAAACCATTTGTAATGCAATTGCCAGGAGATTTGCAAGGACTGCTTGGGTGAGATGTTTTATCACAATTGGGAGCAGTAGTAGTTATCCCACCACAAGGAGATTCTAACTCTGATACTTCACCGCTTTTTCCATAGTGGCCATTGCAGAGTCGCCGCCCATTCCAGCTATTGCATGGAAAACTGATGAACCGATTTGGGTTGAACAATGGCCTATGACTAAGGAGCGACAGAAAATTGCAATACAACTAGTAGAAGAGCAGTTACAATTAGGCCACGTCAAGCCCTCCACTAGTCCTTGGAATACTCCTATTTTTGTTATACCTAAAAAGTCTGGGAAATGGCGTTTATTGCATGATTTGAGGAAGGTAAATGATCAGATGTGGCCTATGGGTGCTTTGCAGCCAGGTATCCCTTTACCTACTATGTTACCTAGGGATTGGCATATCGTGGTAATTGATTTGAAAGATTGTTTTTTCACAATACCTTTACAACCTCAGGATACATGTCAGTTTGCATTTACACTCAAAAGTACCAATAAGGCCAGACCTGATCAACGGTTCAAATGGGTGGTACTTCCACAAGGTATGCGAAATAGTCCTACTATGTGTCAATTGTATGTGGATTGGGCCCTACAACCAACTTGATCAAAATACCCTCATTTGTTAATCTATCATTATATGGATGATACTTTGTTTTGTTCTCAATCCCCATTGTCGTCGTCTCTTTTACAGGATGTAACTAACGTGTTGCAACGCTGTTCTCTTGTAGTCACACCGGAGAAGACCCAGTCTGTGCCTCCCTGGAAGTATCTTGGTTGGCTTATTTGTCAAAAAACTGTAAAGCCACAAAAGCCATTAGTTGTCTCTAAGATTACCACTCTAGCCGATGTTCAAAAACTTGCCGGAGATTTGCAATGCGACGACCCCTTACCGGGCTGACCAATGCGGACCTAGCCCCATTTACAGCTCTACTGTGGGGCACTGACCTGAGCATCAAGGTAGCTTGGACTCTTCAACATCAACACCACTTGCAATCCATAATGGACAAACTTACCCATGCCTCTGCTGATCGGTGTTTACCAGATACTCCTCTAATTTTGTTTTGCAGCTCTCTCCCCAGTGACCCATTTGCCTTACTTTTACAGGTTCCTCCTGTAAAAGAAAAAGGGGGAAGTACGCAGGAGTTAATTCTGGAGTGGCTATTCCCACCACAAACCCCACCGCGAAGTATTTTTCAACGAACAGAATTGATAGCACGACTTATGGTAAAGGGCAGGAAACGTTGTGTAGATGTTAGAGGTTCTGAGCCCTCTGAGATTTGGTTGCCTCTACGTCAAGAGGATATGGAATGGCTCTCAGCAAATTCAACGCCTATGCAATGTGCCCTGGAGGGTTTTCAGGGAAGTTTAAAGGCAAAAACACCTTGTGGTTCTGTCTTGCGTGTCCTGAATCAATTGCAATGGCAGCCAAGACACAGCATTTTGACAACGCCTTTAGTGGATGCTTGTACAGTATTCACTGATGCTGGTAGAAGATCAAATAAGGCTGTTTGTGTATGGAAGTCTGAAAATCAATGGCAGCATCATATGATTCGGGGCACGCAGGATGATTCACTGCAGACCCTTGAATTAAAGGCAGTTAGTAGCATGTGAGTTATGGCAGATGGACGTGACACATATGTCAGCCTTTGGGAGGTTGAAATATGTGCATGTGACTGTAGACACCTTCTCACATTTAGTCTGGGCAACACTACAGACGGGAGAAAAAGCTCAACATGTAATTCGTCATTTATATACTTGTTTTGCTGTTATGGGGATACCACAACATATCAAAACTGACAACGGTCCTGCTTATGTGAGTCATAAATTAAAACAGTTTTTGACCAAATGGGGTATTACACACAGCACGGGTATACCACATAGTCCTACAGGCCAAGCTATAGTAGAAAGAGCCCATAGAACCTTAAAAGATATTTTGGAAAAACAAAAGGACCCAGATAATGTAGATCCCAGTAATGGATTATATAAAGCATTGTTTACATTGAACTTTCTCACCCTAACAGATAGGGAAATGCCTCCTGCGCTTATCCATTATAGCAAGCAGGCTACGGTTGACATCTCAGGAGTGCAAGTGTATTATAAAAATCCCAGCACCGGGCAATGGGAAGGGCCATCCCCATTGCTATTCACCGGTCGAGGTTATTCCTGTGTTTCCACAGAAGCTGGGCCTCGGTGGGTTCCGAGCAGATGGACGCGGGCTGTCAGTGACCGATGAAATTACCTATCGTCGACAGTACAGACCATGGCAGCTTTTATCCCCTCTGCTTGCTGAGATCAGCACTGCTTGGAGAAGAAGTGATCCTCTGGACATCAAGGACTGATTTTGATAAACTTGTTGCATGTATTATAAGCGAGCTTTTGCTGTTTCTTAGACAAGATATAGATTATAATTGCTTGCATTGTGCCTCTATACACCATCGTGCCTAGATCAAAATTCCACACTTGTGGGCCATTGAGCCGAACAATTAGAATGATGCACAACGGCGCTTTTCTCGCCTTCGTAACTGCCTGGTCACTCAATCAGCTAAAACAAAAAATGTGGATGACTGAAATGATAATTTTGTCTGCCCTTTGTAGTATCACTTATGGCCTGCACACTATTGATCCCCAAACGAATTTATGAGTCACTTGGGCAAATAAAACTCAGATGACCTCATTTTGTCTGGCACTAGCCTCTGTGACTGACCCTTTTCAAACATGTTTAATTGGCATTCCTGGGTACAATGAGACCGATTTTAAAAATATGACCACAGCAAATTGCAACACAGCTAAGAATACCAGTGCCTGTACAGCAATGCTGTTGGCTGGCCTCAATGTGTCGTTACCAGGGGACCCCCAAGAAATTAGCCTATTGGGTAGTAGACGACTAAATAGTTCTCTAAAGGAGTCTGGACGTGTGTCATTAGAATTTTACAGCTATCATGTAGACGACACTCCTGTTTGGCTCACCCCTAAACGCTATCCTTTTTGGAACGGCCAATATATGTGTGGTAACGATACCAACGGTACCAGTACGAGATATGGATGGGGATCTGGTCAGATTAGAATTTGGACAGACGACAGTGCCAAGGCATTACCTGACAATGTGTATTTGATATGTGGAGAGCGAGCTTGGCACGGTGTCCCGAGACATGCCTATGGTGGCCCCTATTACCTGGGGCAATTAGCCTTTTTTGCACCAAATGCTTCTGTGGTCGCACGATTCCTTTTTAACAAAGCAGCTCGAACAAAGCGTTCTGTTACTGACCTCTCCCCTGACTGCAATGATCAGGTGGAGCTGTGGGGACCAGCAGCTCGATTTTTTGCTGCACCAGTCCCGGGAGTGGGCACAGCCCATGCCCTTACAACAGTTGGTAAATTGGCATGTTGGATGGTCAAACAGTCTAATGTCACCACACAGATCTTGACTGAATTAGCCCAGGACGTGGATAGCCTGAGGCACCAAATTTTACAAAATCGAGCAGTAATTGATTTTTTGTTATTGGCCCAGGGCCACGGTTGTGATGATTTTGAAGGCATGTGTTGTTTTAACCTTTCTTCTAACTCAGAATCTGTTCACAAACAACTACAGTGGCTTAAAGACCACACTGGTAACATTAAGGTAGTCACCAACCCTCTTGATGCCTGGCTTTCTTCACTTGGATCTGGGCCGTGGCTGAAAACCATAGTGTTGTGTTTAATTGGCATTGGTGGCATATTTCTACTGATACTACTTCTGCTACCCTGTTTGATGGGTTGCTTGCAAAATTTGGTTACAAAAACAGTTTTTAGAACACAGGCCAATCTCCTCATACAAAAAGAAAACGGGGGAAATGTGGACAGCTTTATTGAAAATTGGCTACAAAAGAGGGGTCATGAGAACATCTAGCTTGTTAAAAATATGGGTAAAAACAGGATATCTGGGTATCTGTGTTCTTAAAATGGAGTCAGGATGTAGTAGAAATGGTTAATAAGAAAGGAATGCTTTTATCGGTGGGAACGAAGTGGGAGCGGAGTGAGGCCTTGAAGCTGTACCTATAAGATAAGTGTGCTGTGGGAAACTGGGGTGCGAGTAGCTTTTAATCACTAACCAATTAGGAGCTAAGCTTTTGCATTAGGTAAGAATTTCATTAACTGTGTTATAAATGTGTGCTAAAAAGACTAATAAGTGGGGACTTACTGAACATCATCGGATGGGCTTTTCTTCCATCGATCTCTGACACCTAACCTTCCATTCTAATGCTAAATCCTCACCATAACCCTTTACCCTAAAACTAAACCTAACTCTAACCCTAAACCTAAACTTCAACCATAATGCAAAACCTAAACCTAACCCGAACTTTTAACCCTAACCCTAAATTTAACCCATGTACCACATTCCCCATCATGCACCAGCCTCCGGGAGAGTCAAATGATGCAATGGGCTGCTGAAAACCACACTGAGAGCAGTGGCTGGTGGAACTCTCAAACACTGGGACACAAACTTAGCAAAAGCCACCTGGTTCGTCAACACCAGAGGATCTGCCAACCGAGCTGGCCCTGCCCAACCAAGGCTTTCACGTACTGTGTAAGGGGATAGAGTCTCTGTGGTTCACATTAAAAATATGCTGGGAAAAACAGTCTGGATTATTCCTGCCTCCAGGAAAGGTAAACCCATTTGTGGGATTGCTTTTGGTCAAGGACCTGAGTGCACTTGGTGGGTGATGCAAAAGATGGGGAAGTCCAATGTGTGCCTCAAGGGAATTTGATGTTAGGTGAAAATAGCTGATGAATTGCATGTCATCATTGCTATTGTGTATTATACTAACAGCTTTATATTAAGAATTTCCTCAGGCTAATGAAGAAGGAACTCTAATAGAGCCAGAGCTGGTGCCCAACAACTTCTTCAAGATCAACATCTTCAACCCGCAGACCCTGAGCATGGACTGTGATAGATACGCCAGCTACAAGTTCCAGATGCAGCATGCAACAGAGACTACACACCATCCTCCTGCTGTGTCCAACATCACCTATTCCATTGGCTGTGCAACTTCCACATCATCTCTTCTACCTTGAGAAACTGTCATGACAGACAGAACCCAAGGTAATGGACTAAATGAACTCAATGGACATTTTGGAGGAATGGCCCACAAACAACGGGGATTATATGTGTGTGTGTATATATAGACATAAACCTGAGCATGACGTGAATGGTGTGGCATAAGGGGTGGGTACTGTCCTGGTTTGTCTAGGATAGAGTTAATTTTCTTCTCAGTAGTTAGAAGTGTTTTGGTTTCAGTTCAGACTTGCTTTGAGAACATCATTGATAACAGTACTGATGTTATGAGTTGCTGCTGGAGCTCAAAGCCACCATGTCTGGCTGTTCCCAGCTGCATTAGGACTGGGAGGGAGAAGCACAGTGAATAGCAAACCCCAAAACTGGCATTGGGATGTGCCAATGAAATATTCCAGATCATATCCCCTCATGTCAGGATATTATCCAGGGGTGACCAGAAAGGGGGGGTGGGTTGGCACGGGTTTGCTCTCGGGCTCTTGTTCTTCCGGGATCGCGGTTTCGGTTCGGGATTGTTGCTCCTCTGGGATCGTTATCCGGGAACAGGCCGGGCTTATCAATGGGTGGTGAGCAGTTTGCACTGGGTTATCACTCATTTGCATATCTTATTACTGTTATCATCATTACTATTTTAATATTAGTTGTGTAGTTGTTTTTTGTTGTTGTTGTTGGGGTTTTTAAAGTTTTCTTTTATTTCTATTATTAAATTGTTTTTATCTCAACCTACAAGCCTCCTACTTCTTTCCCCCAGTCCTCACCCCTCTCCTCTGGGGGTGGGGGGGAAAGTGGGTGAACGGCTGTGTTGGCTGCGAGCCAAGTGAAACTATTACAGTACTTGGGGTTGCCCCGACCCAGAAGCAGGACCTTGCATTTGGCGTTGTTGAACTTCATGAGGTTGGCACAGGCCCCTCATGCTGGAGGGACAGGATGACATCCAGAGGGATGAGGTTAATTAGGAGGTTTTTTCCTCATAATTAATCTCAATCTCCCCTCTTATATTTTAAGGCACTACCCCTTGTTTTATCAATCCCTGCCTTTGAAACAAGCCCATCCTCAGCCTTCCTGTAGGCTCCCATCAGGTTCTGAAGAATGCTATAAGGTCTGCCCCGAGCTTTCTCTTCTCTAGCCCAAATTCTCTCAGCCTGTCCTCATAGGAGCGGTGCTTCAGCCCTTGCAACATCCTGGTGGCCTCCTCTTTACTTGCTGCACTAGGTCCATGTCATTCTTATGTTGGGGACTCCCAAAATGGGACACTACTCCAGGTTGGGTCTCACAAATCAATTGCTCACTCCCTCCTTACATGCCCGGCGGGATGGGGTAAGGAACAACAGTGACAAAAGCAAGAAAACTCATGGGTCAAGACAAAGACAGTTTAATAGGTGAAGCAAAAGCTGTGTGTGCCAGCCAAGCAAAATGAAGGATTCATTCCCTACTTCCCATGGGCAGGCAGGGCTCCAGCCATTTCCAGGAAAGCAGGGCTTCATCACAGGTATCAGTGGCATGGGAAGAGGAACACCATGATCACCAATGTCCTCTTTTCACCTTCCTTTCCCTGAGCTGTCACTTATGAGCACAACATCCCATGCTATGCATTATCCCTTTCGTTATCTGGGGTCAGCTGTCCCAGCCTCTTGTGTACCCCCAGTCTGTTTACTGTGAGGGAAGAGCGTGAGGAAGAGGAAGCCTTCATGCCCTGCAAGGACTGTTCAGCAGTAGCCAAAACACTGGTGTGTTCTCAGTGCTGGTTTAGTAACAGATCCAAAGCAGAACACCGTGTGGGCTACTATGAAGAAAATTAACTGTGTCCTAGGCCTGGTTGGTTGCAGGACACACAGTCAGGATGAGGAACAATAAAGTCCTTTGGCAAGTTTCTGATGCCAAATGGAACCACCAGTATGATGTTCACCTGGACATGGTACTCCCAAAAGAGGAAGAGCTGGTCAGGGATGTGAAGACCTGTGCCAGCCTTGGCTGAAGGAACTATGAAATTGTGGTCTTCCAGAATCCCAGGGATGTGAGGAAGGAGAGTAGTGGAGAACAGACCCTGGACATCAGGGAATGAGAACCAGGCCTGTTGAGGGCACCTCTCTTTTAGCAATTAAGTTGAAAGTACCCAAGTCAGGGAATTGTTTACCTTCTGTTTACAGCCTAAAGAACCCCATTGCCTGAGGTTATCAACTCAGGCCAAGAACATCCTTATTTTAACATCTGACTGTTCCTCATTATTCTCCTGCCAGGCACTGGAGTTACAAGACTGGTGTCATCTTCCTGAAAAACTCCCCATAGAGGCGGGCAGGTAACTCAAGGCTGAGGTTCCCAAAGCCTTCCCTCTGCAGGCAGAACAAGGCCCTTTCCCCCAGCTTCTCCTCCTAGGCAATGACCCATCTCTGAACTTGCTCCCATGTATACACATCTTCCTTGCTCTGGTGGATTGTGTCTGGCCAATAGCCCAGCAGCAACCCAGCTGCTCACTCCCTCCTGCTCTTCCCCAGTGGAGACCCAAAAATTCACACAGCAGTGTAGAGATGGTCTAAAGAGTGATGAGCATGGGGAGATAATCACTTCCCTCACTCTTTTGGCAAGGTTCCTCTGGACACTCCAGGACACTGCTGGTTGCATTTGCTACCAGGTCCCACCAGAAACAGGGGGATTCTGTTTTGCCTTCTGTCTCCCAGCACCACCAGGGCCTTTGCTGCAGATCTATTTCTCAAGGCCCTGCAACTTCAGGCTACTGCTGTAACCCTGGTGCAGGATCTGGCCTTTGTCCCCCTTGTCTCTCATGAAGTTCCTGAACCACTGTGCTCTCAGCCTCATCATCCAGCACTGGTGGTTTACCTGTCTGTTTGTCTGCCTGTCCAGACTGTAATGGCCTAACTTGGGTAAAAGAATACTGAGGGAGACCATGCCAAAAGTTGTGCCAAACTGAGGGAAACGATGTCCACTTTTTATCTCCTTAAGCACAAGTGCAGGGTACCAGGTTGGTGAGGCAGAATTTACCCTTTGTAAGTCTATGCTGACTCTTTTAGGTGCCCAGAAATGTCACCCAAGAGGACTCTAATTGGTGGCACACTCCTCCCCACAGTGAGCTTGTACAGGCAGTGGTTCCCTGGGTTGCACTCTTGGCCTTTTTCAAACATGGATGCAGCACTGGCTTGTTCTCTCCCATAAGAGACCTCTGCCAATCCCATGACCTTTCCAATGGGATATTCCAAAGAAATATCAATCTTCCTCGGGGACTTCACTACCACTATTCTGCCTGTTATGCCACGCACTTAACTTCTCTCATCTTTCATTTAGTTACACCTGTCCAGGGTTCAGTGACCATTTCCCAAGACATCTTTTCAGCAGAATCTCTGGGCAAAGGCCCTTTCCATTATTCTCCAGTGTTTGCCTCCCTTTTCCCTTTGTTCATTCCAATGCCTCTCACCTATGCTGCTGCTTTCAGCTTCAGGGAGTAAAAGCCTACCAGTGTTTCAACAGTCTCATTGGCTCCTCAGCCAACTCTTTCATTTTGTTTCTATTCATCTTTTTGTATCTACCTACCTAAAATCTTTCTCATGAGATTATTCCTTGTAGAAAGACAAGCTCCTTAGGGGGAGCTTGTGCTCAGCATGTGGGTGAGGAGTGTGATTTTATTGTTTATGGAACTATATCACACTTCACTTTTCTTTGTGTGCAAGCAGGAATAATCCTTCTGTGGCTGTGTGCAGCCAGTTCTCCAAGGAGAGCAGTTGGGAGATGGCCCAAAGGAGCTGTAACACCCAGCTGCAGATGACAGTGATGCAAGTCCCAGGACAATGAGAGCAATGGTGAGGTTAGGGACATGAGGAGCATGGCTGTCCATGCAGTGTCAGACCTCAAGGAAATGCTTCTCCTACCAGTCCAGACCTCTTGAGTGGACACTCTGGAGATCATTATCACTTGGAGAATGCTACTGTAACTTCTCCTCTAATTTTGAAATCTTCCTTCTTAACTACGGTATAAACCAGCTTCAATTAGCTGTACAAGTCTTGGAGACTTGAAGAAAATAGCAAGAAGATAAACAGCTTGTTAGGGCACTTGGGGCTCATTACATCAAGCTCAGATACTAAGAGAAGACTGAACAGAAAGCTCTGAAGAAGTCAAAGTCAAAAGCAAGACTCAAAGTACCTTGAAACATTCATAAGTCCCACTGAGGCTCATTGCTAACAATGCCTCCCCAGGGACTCGTTAGAGCAGACAATTGGAGGCTGTGATTGCAGATAGGCAAAGGCCCTGTGCAGGTGGCTGTAATGCTGAGAAAACCCTTTGCTTTGTTTTATGGAGCAGAAAGGCCAAGCCCTGACCCTCGGACCCTGGAAAGGCAGATCCTGAGAACCTCAAAATAAAATTTGCTCTCACCAGCCTTGGTGGCAGAGACAACTGCCATAGCCAAGAGGAGAAAGACCTCAATCCTGTTGGACCTTTCAGTCTTGCTAGAGCCATTGGCCATCTCTACTGCAGGCTGTCCTGCACTGTCCATGCCTGCATCTCTTTCCCTTCATGTTGTTGACACTCTTCTTGCTTTCCCACCTAGCTCTCACCACAGCATTTCTATGTCTTCACTGATGTCTCTCTACTTTCACTGGCCACTCCTTGAAATGGAAAGCCATGGGCTGATCCAGACCCTCTGGGTGACCTCTTGCACAACAGTATTTCACCTTGACTGATATTTCTTTGTTCTGGCATCCAGTCTGAGCCTTCCAGGTGGCAGTGTGTGGAGGTTTGCTTTTCTTCCCACTAGCAATAAAAGCTCCATCCTGTCTGGAACCACACTTCAAGGTGTTACAGGCTGCTGCTACAGAGCCCTGAGCCTCCACCTCAACAGACTATAGAAGCCCAGGTCTCAGCCTCTCCACAGAAGTCCTAAACCCCATCCTAGCAAATTTCCTCTAAAGGCTCTTGAGTTCCTCCCCATTCCTCCTTCTCAGGATGCTCCACACCCAGACACATTAGTCCAGTTATGGCCACACCAGTGCTGAGTCGAGGAGGCTGAGAACTCTCTTGTCTGGGTAGTAACACTCCTCCTTACACATCCCAGTATGCAGTTGACCTGATTAACTTGGAGCATGCACTACTCACTGACATGGCATTCCTCACCATGCCCAGGCCCTTCCCCTCAGAGTCATTTCTGAGCTGTTCAGGTCCCAGCCTGCCCTCATGTTTAGCGTTATTATACCACCAAAAAAAGTGTTTGCAACTCCTTGTAAACTTTCATGAGCCATCTATTGCCAAATCCCAGAGTTTCTCAAGGACCACCCCTTGCAGTGAAGCTCTGTGTTGACAACTTTTAATGTGTCTGTACAGATGACCCGCCAGATCTGTGGTGCCTCTGTCAAGATAACAGCATGAGGAATGGCAGGGAACTACAGATAAGAGAAGGAGGTGCTAGGTCCATGGAATTGCTGAACAGGGTAGGAATTCCCATGGTGACAAGCTCAGAAACACCAAATGAAGGTACAAAGGAACCCAAACAAGCGCCAGGGAGGAAAGGGTAAACAGAGATGGGTTGTTTGCATGGAAGTGTACAAGGGTAGTCAAGGGGAGCAAACTGTGAGCAGGAAAGCTGGGGAAAAGGATAGAAAAGGTAAAGCAACGAAATGATCAGGGCTGTCTGAGGGTACCTGCCCAGCAGCCCTGCATCTGAGCAACAATGCTAGGTGTGGCTCAAGAAAGTTACCCATCATCTGACCAAACTTCAATGGTCACTGGGAAATTTAATGCTGTCCCACCCATCACGAAGGGAAGATCTGTTGTGGATTGAAGTGCAGAACCATTCATGCTGGAAAGGACCTCAGAAGATCTCTAGGCCAACCTCCTGCTCTCAGCAGGGACAGTAATGAGGTCAGAGAAGGCTGCTCAGAGGACTCTCTTGATGAGGAGAATGTTTTTCCTCCATTGTTTCAGCTGATGACCATTTGCCTCCTCCTCCCATCATGCACAACAGAAAGAGCCTGGCTCCATTTCCTTGCTGATATCCAAGAAGCTTTGGGAAGGCTGTCCTCCACATCTTTCACCAGTCCTGCCTTCTCTTCTGATGGAAAACATACCCAGGAGAACCTCTCCCCATGTCAGCTCAGAGAGCACCTTCCACCTTCCCTCATAATAAGCCTTCTAGCAGACATCTATGGTCTTGAAAATTCCCAGTGATTTCCAGGGCCTAAAACTGTGTCTCTGCTTCCAACTGCCTAGAGGACAACTCATCCTCTTCCCACCCTTCCTCAGGCAGTTAAGTGATCCTGACCAGAGGACCACTGTACCTGCAGGAGGTGGTGATCCAAGTAAGAGAGAACCTGAGTAGACCCAGGCCGGTGCTGTGCTCTCTATGCAGCTTGGCCTTCAGGCTGTGTTGTGCTGAGCATGTTCCTGGGGTTCAGGATGAACTTGATTGCAATGAGAAACCTGCAGGGAGCTCCCACCTGGTATCCATGATTAGGCCAACTGTGTGTCCTTATCTGTATCTACAGGTGTCACAACAGATTCACATGTGAACAGCCTCTTTTGGGGCAGTAGAAATGGTGACTTGAATTTCTCCACTTGCAAAAGAACACTGAAAGGGATTGTCCTGATTCTTGGATGTGCCAGAGCTGGGTTTCTTCTGAGTAGCTAGAACAGCACTGTGTTCTGGTATCAGCATGGGATTTGTTATGAGAAGAACATTGACAACATACCAGTGTTTTCATTTGTCACTGGGAGTTGAAGGACTTTTTGTTTTGCTGGACTACAAGTGCATCTCTTCCTTGATGGCCTTGGAGGGGGTTGGGCGGGGATTAATATCTAATTTAATGATTTAGATTGGCATTTGGATATGCCAATGGGATATTCCAGATCATACAATGTCATGTTCAGTACCTTAATAAGTGACTCTCCCTTTCTTGTTCTCTGTGTCTTTTGCTCGTGCTCTTGCTCTTCCTGGATTGTGGTTTTGGTATTGTTGCTCCTCTGAGATCGTTATCCGAGAACAGACCAGGCTTGGTCAGTGGGCGGTGAGCAATTGTACTGTGTTTCACTCATTTGCATATTTTATTCCTATTATTATTATTATTATTATTATTATTATTATTATTATTATTATTATTATTATTATTATTATTATTATTATTATTATTATTATTATTATTATTATTATTTTAATATCATTATTGTTTTAAGTTTTATCTTATTTCAGTGTTTAATTTGCTCTTCTCTCAAGCTATGGGACTCCTTACCCTTGCCCCCCTGATTCTCTCCCCTATCGCTTGAGGAGTAGGGAGTGAGCAAGCAGCTGTGTGTGGCTGCTGGCCAAGTGCTAGTCAAGTGAAACCACCACAGTCTTTGTTAGCACTCAAGGTGGGACATGAAGGGTTGAGATAACGACAGTTTCAGAGTGTTTTAACAAGTTGTTATTGTGTTGGACTCATAGAGGCTGGGGACAATGTTGCTACATTTCATTCCAGAGTTGTTACTAGAACTGTGGGATACGAGTCCTTACTTGTTTCTCATTGCAATGCCTCTTAGCTATGGAAACATGGTTAATGGTCTTGTCCAGCTGTGCTGTTTGGTGATGACTGTGAGAATAACTCGGCGTTTGTACGTAGCATTTCCACTGTCTCCGCGTTTCAGGTGCTCTCTTTGAGATTGTGGTGTGAGTTTTACAGTTTACCCGGTCTCCCCATGGAGAAACCCACCGAGCAAACCTCGTGCTTCGGGTGCC
The DNA here is from genome assembly GCA_907165065.1 of Caprimulgus europaeus. The sequence goes on along the minus strand of OU015555.1, from coordinate 1,921,190 downwards.
ATCTGTTGGAGGCTGTTACAGATCGCACCTTCACAGCGGGTTTGATCAGACCTTTCAGTACATTGATTGTCACCTGCTGGAGATCAGTAATAATTGCACTTAGCACTTTCTCTCTGCAGGAAACCAATTTCAGAAAGGGCCAGCTTCTGACAATTTCTCTTTTCCTGCCAGGCCAAGCATTAAGAGTGTGAGAGTTAAGCATTATTGGGATACTCTAACTGATTTTGTTTCTATTGCTGGCCCTCCTGAGTGCATTTCAGGTTTGTTTAAAAAGAAAAAGAACTATTTATGCATACCATCCCTGGAATAATCCCTGCAACAGACACTATGGCTACTGAAACCCCTGCAGCCAACAATGTAGCTACTGAAACCCGTGCAACAGGTACTGTGGCTACTCTGAGACCCATAACATGAACTGTGGTTGTTCAGACTCTGAAAACAGGTGTTCCAGCTACACAGACCCCAGTAACAAGAACTGCAACTATTCATATCCACAAGAAGTAACTGACCACAATGGGACTGAGACACAGGAATATTGCACAAACCCATTGATCAAGGATTAATATGATACCCAGCATTAGAAGGGCCCTGCCTCCAGTCAGGCAGAGGAGAGGGATAACCAAGTTTACTGGACTGTGTGGATTTGGTGGCCTGGCACATCTGACCCCCAGCAGTACAGAGCTTTAGTGGACACTGGTGCCCAAGGCACCCTGATGCCACTGAACTTTAAAGGAGCAGGTCCCATCTGTATTTCTGGAGTCACAGGGGGGTCCCAAGAGCTGACTGTGTTGGAGGCTGAAATGAGCCTGACTGGGAATGACTGGCAAAAACACCCCATTGTGACTGGCCTGGGTGTTCTGTGCATTCTAGGCATAGATTTCCTCAGGAGAGGGTATTTCAGGGACCCAAAAGGGTACCAGTGGGCTTTTGGCATAGCTGCCATAGAGACTGAGAAAATCAAACAGCTGTCTGCTCTGCCTGGCCTCTCAGAGGACCCCTCTGCTGTGGGATTGCTGAGGGTTGAAGACCAGGAGTTTCCCATCGCTACCAAGTCGTACACCACCATAGACATGGCCAATGCGTTCTTCTCCATTCCTCTGGCAGCAGAGTGCAGCCACAGTTTGCTTTCACCTGAAGGGGTGTCCAGTATCCAGTACACCTGGAATCGACTGCCCCAGGGGTGGAAACACAGCCCCACCCTTTGCCATGGGCTGATCCAGACTGTTTTGGAGCAGGATGGAGCTCCATAACACCTGCAGTACATTGTATGGACTCATGGATGGTGGCAAATGGCCTGTGGGGTGGTTACAACAATGGAATAAAAGCGACTGGCAGTGCAGAGGCAAACTCATCTGGGCTGCTGAATTATGGCAAGGCATTGATCCTGGCCTAGAGAGACTGGTTGTAAAGACATGTCAAGTAGATACTCATGTGCCCAAAAGTTGAGGCACTGAAGATCATCAAAATAACCACCAGGTGGATCAGGCTGCCAAGATCAAAGTGTCTCAAGTAGACCTGCACTGGCAACATAAGGGTGAAAATGTTTTTGCTCACTGGACCCATGATGCCTCAGGCCATCAAGGAAGAGATGCAACATACAGATGGGCTCATGATTGAGGGGTGGACTTAACCATGGACATTATTGCTCAAGTCACTCATGACTGTGAAACACGTGCTGCGATTAAGCAAGCCAAGAGGTTAAAACCTCTCTGGTATGGAGGACGATGGTTGCCAGTTGCCAGTCCAAGTCTACTTGAGACACTTTGATCTTGGCAGCCCGGTCCACCTGTTAGATGTTTTGATGTTCTCCAGTGCCTTGACTTTTGGGCACATGAGCATCTACATGACCTACTGCCCTGGTTTAGAGCTGAAACAGAGCTGGGTTTCTTTTCAGTAGTTAGAATTGTGCTGTGTTTTGCTTTTCAGCCTGGGACCTGTTATGACAGAGACACTGAGAACATCCCAGTGTTTGTGTTTTTGTCACTGGAAGTGAAGGACTTTGGGTTCTGTTAGTCTACAAGCACCAGGTTTAAGGGGATGAGGAATATTCCAATTAATAAGCTACACTGGCATTCAGACATGCGAATGGCATATTCCATATCCCACCACGCCATGTCCAGTACATCAGTGAGGGTCTCTTCCTCTCTGGCTCTCTCTGGCTTTCACTCAGGCTCTCGCTTTTCCGGGATTGCAGTTTTGGTTCGGGATTGTGGCTCCTCTGGGATCGTTCTCTGGGAACGGGCCGGGCTCAGTCGGTGGCTGGTGAGCAATGGCACTGGGTACCACTCATTTGTATATTTTGTTACTGTTATCATGATCACTACTACTTTAATTAAGTATTAAGTTTTCTTTCTATCATTAAACTGCTCTTACATCAACCTACAAGTCTCCTTATCTTTGCCCCCATTCCTCTCCCCTATCCCCTGGGGTGAGGGGGAAGTGGGTGAATGGCAGTGCTGGTTGATGGCCAAGGGCTAGACCAGTGAAACTATCACACCTCTGCACACAGGTACTGCCATGAATCTTAATGAAAGTCTCAAAGGATCTAAGACAAAAAAGTCACTGCAGGGTCCTTTAATGTGTTTAAATAGACAGAGAGCAGCACAGCTCTTTGACACAGACTCTGGGTCAAACTGTACAGCAAAGCAGTGAATGGAAGTGGATCTAATAATAAAATTTAATTGTGAAAAATATTATCAGAAGAAAAACAAGACACCTTAAACCATGACCAGCACTACCAAAAACCTGAGAAGGGAGGCTGGCCTGTAATGAATTGCATTATGAACACTGTGCCATTTATTGCTTCTGGAAAACATCCATTTTCCTCAGAGTGTCTTTGAGCTCCTGGTTCCTCATGCTGTAGATGAGGGGGTTCACTGCTGGAGGCACCACCGAGTACAGAACTGACACCACCAGATCCAGGGATGGGGAAGAGATGGAGGGGGGCTTCAGGTGGGCAAATATAACAGTGCTGACAAACAGAGAGACCACGGCCAAGTGAGGGAGGCACGTGGAAAAGGCTTTGTGCCGTCCCTGCTCAGAGGGAATCCTCAGCACAGCCCTGAAGATCTGCACATAGGACACCACAATGAAAACAAAACAAGCAAACAATAAACAGGCACTAACCATGATAAGTCCAACTTCCCTGAGGTAGGAGTGTGAACAGGAGAGCTTGAGGATCTGGGGGATTTCACAGAAGAACTGGTCCAGGACATTTCCCTGGCAGAGGGGTAGTGAAAATGTATTGGCTGTGTGCAGGAGAGCATTGAGAAACCCAGTGCCCCAGGCAGCTGCTGCCATGTGGACACAAGCTCTGCTGCCCAGGAGGGTCCCGTAGTGCAGGGGTTTGCAGATGGCAACGTAGCGGTCATAGGCCATGACAGTGAGAAGAAAATACTCTGCTGAAAGGAAAAAGACAGACAGAAAGACTTGTGCAGCACATCCTGGGTAGGAGATGGCTCTGGTGTCCCACAGGGAATTGGCCATGGATTTGGGCACAATGGTGGAGATGGAGCCCAGGTCGAGGAGGGAGAGGTTGAAGAGGAAGAAGTACATGGGGGTGTGGAGGTGGTGGTCACAGGCTATGGTGGTGATGATGAGGCCGTTGCCCAGGAGGGCAGCCAGGTAGATGCCCAGGAAGAGCCAGAAGTGCAGGAGCTGCAGCTCCCGCCTGTCTGCAAATGCCAGGAGGAGGAGCTGTGTGATGGAGCTGCTGTTGGGCATTTGCTGTTGGGAAAGGAGAGAGAAAACTTAGGACAGACTCCTCTGAGCAAAGCCACTCCCTTGTTCACAGAGATCCCCCCAGGTGAAATGCATTTATTGTCTGTGGTTTGTGCTGGCTGAGTGTGCTGTGAGGAGCTGAGGAGTCAGCTTTGCTCTGCTGCAGTGGGTACCTGGAGCTGCTTTGTGACAGCTCCACCATTCACAAGGGATGTCAGATGGAACACACCTGTAATGGAAAAAAATCAGTATTTGGAGTTATGGCTCTGAAGAGTGTGGGCTGCAGAAGAGAGGCTCAGCATGTCCTTATAAGAATATGTTGGTTTTTAATTTTTTATCACCAAATGCAGTCAGTGCTCTTTCTAGGGGCAGAAATGCTCATTTTTATGACAGAAAATGTGAAGCATCTTTAGACAGAACTGGCAAAAGGGCTCAGCACTCTGTGGCTTAGTGCAGAGCCAGGAGAGCTGCACTGTCCATCAGTCTGTTACCCACCTACCCTGCACATTCACTCGTGCTGCCTTGAAGGTGAATTAACAACCAAAAAACTAATTCAAATTAAAATTTAAAAAAAGACACAAAATCACATATGGGACCAGAGGAGCCCTGTTTCAGAGGGCAGATTGGTCAGCTCTTCTCTGTCAAAATCCAGATGTGCAGCTGTGATGGAAACAGCAGGACAAGACCCCTCCCTGTGCAGAGCAAAGTGCTCTGAGAGGAGAGTGCCCACCCCTAAGGAAAGGCTCAGCAGTCCCTGGGATACTACAGCAGAGCTCTGCCTTTCTGGGGGCAGCTCCCAAGCCCAGCAGGACAGGCAAAGCAGACAGTCAGGGCTTCTGCAGATGAGATGTTCTCCAGAGAGAGTCAGCTCCTTGCCCAGCAGACAATGCCCAGAAGGCATCTCCAGGGAAGGACCACAAGAGAGGTGCCTGAAGGCAGCCTCCCCCAGTGCTTCTTGGCAGTTTCCCCCCACCCCTTGCCCATGGCTCTGCTGCCTGCAGCTGTTTCTCTGTGCCCAGGTCTCCTCCCTGACAGTGGTCCCAGAGCCCATCCCACCTACTCTGTGCTCAGCTCTGGACTGCAGACACCTCCCAGCCCCAGGGAACTGCTCAGGGGCAGCTCAGGCTGGGCAGGCTCTGATGGCACCATCAGACCAACCCTGGTAAGACTGGAAAATCCACAGTGATGCTGTCAGTAAGTGAAGTTGTGTTGGTTTCTGACACCCCACAGTTTATTAATCTCTGAGAGAAAGAGATTTTTATTTACACTGCCTCCTGCTGAATTGAGAGTTGAATGTCTGTGTCCCTGGAGATGTCTTCAGTATCTACACCTTCATTGCCCTGCACCCAGAGACTTACCATGCCAAGGGCTGCAGAGATTTCTCCTGCAGTGAGCTCGCAGTCATCCTCTCAGTCCTGACCACCTTCCAGCTCTCTCTCTGCCTTGCTCATCTCCCTCAGACACCCTGGCAGGGCCCTTCTCCCTGCTGTGCTTTGCAGAGGAGCTGCCCCTGGGCAGAGCTGCAGAGAGACAGCTTGTCATGAGCTCCCTCCAGCCCAGGAGCTCAGCCCAGCTCAGCAGCAGAAGCCCAGAACAAGGTATTTTAATAACTGCCTCACGTGGGTTTGACGCTGAGTTCATGAGATATTGAGAGGAAGTTGAAGAAACCTCTCCAGAAGGAATTGTCAGGTACAACAGTGCTAATGGGTCCCACAGAGGGACACTACTGGGAACGCATCTCCAGGGTCCAGTTAGAGCAGAAAACTGGAGACAGTGATGGCAGGTCAGGGAAACTGAGGCAAAGGTGGCTCTGATGCTGAGGAAACCTGGATGTGTTTCATTAATGCAAAGGGCCAAGCCCTGACCCCATTAACCAAAGGGCCAGTCCTTGAGCCCCAGCCCCTGTGAAGGGAGATCCTGTCCCTCACTCATTCCTCAGGGCTGTTCCTGGGGCAGTGTGATGTGGAGATGGGCAATGCCAAGGGCAGGACTATGCGATGACACTTCCCAGGCTCCTAGGTATGAACACAGAAGCAAAGAGGCCCCAGTGCTGGAAGAATGAATTGTCTCCTCATAGGCACCAGTGGCAGAGAAACAGCCATCACCAAAGGAATTTCAGCTTTTCCACATCCCTCTCTCATGTCTACCTCAGACTGTCCTATGGTCTCGCATCACCTGTGCCTCTTTCCCTCCAGGCTGTAGTCACCCACCCAGCTGCCCACCTTGCTCTCACCTTCCTTTAATTATTCCTCTCCATCCTCCCTGGATTTTCCTTGACATGCAAAGCCTTGGGCTGATCCAGGCTCTTTCTGGGTGATGTGTTGCAGCACAGCACTGAACTTGGACTCATATTTCTTTCTCCTTGTGTCCAGCCTGGACCTCCCCACCTGTGTTTTGTGGCATTATTTCTTTCTCACACCGTTTTCCGATACAAGGAAAAGCTCCACCATCTCTGAAACCTCCCTTCAGGCACTCTCAGGCTACTCCTATGCTGTCCTCAGTCTCCCCACCACTGAGCCCAGGGCTCTCAGCCTCTCTGTGTTTCAGGCCATGTGCTTCACATGGCCTTTGCTGATAGTGTGGAATAGCTTGTTAGTTCTTGTAGAAGTTTCCCACTTAACACAGACAAAATGATCTAAACTTAGATTTTCCCACCTAACACAGAGACAAAATGAACTAAACTCATTTTATACAATCTAACTCTTAATACAGAAAAAAATTAACCTTAAACTCATTTTCTAAAATATAACTATATTTGATGTGTTTGCTTATCAATTCCCCCCTGCATTTTATCCTAGGCAAATTTGTTTGCCTTATACATGATCTGTTTCTCTAAGTGGAACTGGATAATACTTTGCTTGAAAGCTGCTTCTTAATGCACTCTCACGTGCCCTAAGTAGAAAAGTTAACAGTGTTAGTCGCTGTAACATTCTCCAATTCCAAACAAACAGGATGGCAGATAAAGCAAAACTAATTAGTACTAATATCACAAGGACAACAATGAGGTGACACTATTTAGAGCACCAGTTGCAGTAGGTGCCCATCCAAATAGCGTGTCCCGCCAGTTGTGTTTTGCATCTTCTTTTGCCCTTTTTAAGACCCTATGAATTTCCTCTGTGTCATGGTGTCCCGATCCGATGTCGGGATCATTCAAATATCCCGATCCAATATTGGGGAAAGGTTTCGATATGTTCCCAAGAGCGAGATTAAGACACAAGCGACGTCAAATGCCGCATTCCCCAAACACCATTTATTACCAAAAGTAATAAGGAGGGGAGCGATAGGACAGAATGGAAAGAAAGATGGAAATGAAGCAAGGAGTCGGGATAGGGCAGCAAGAATAGTCACCACCACGGGTCCAGCGGCGAGGCGACGATGAAGGGGCGGGTGAGGAGGTCTCGGTTGCTTGTTCCACGTGGTGCAGCGCGGCGTGGTGTGGCCAGGCAGTCAGGTGGTCGTCCTCTCTGTCCCTCTTCTTCTCTCTCTTTCTTCCCGCTGTTGGTGCCCATGCAGGTCTTCCTTAAGTACCCCTTCGAGGGCTGTGGTTACCATAGCAATGGCACGTCTCTTTGTGCCCCCCAGCACTAGGGCAGGGACATGTCCGGGAAGAAGACCTCCTGCGGGCAGGGCATTTCACGAGTGGGCAGGGTATCCAAAACTCAGTGGTCTCATGAAAACAATCTTGCCAGTGATCTTGCAGACAATCTTTGAGACAAGATAATGGTGCCGCTCCTTACATCACCCCGTGGCTCAAAGATTGTCTTACGGGCAGGTGCCTTCACAAGTCGGGGTTTCCAGAACCCAGTGGTCTTGTGACCGTCCTTGCAAGCAATCTTTGAGACAGTGCAGTTCCTCACATCACCCCGTGGCTCAAAGATGGCCTTAAGACCCATGGTGGTTTTGAGAAAAGATAGTTGTCCAGAAAAGGTTGGAAAAGAGCACTTTAAATAATTTGCAAAACTGATGGCTTGGATTGGCGTACAACTCGAATTTGTTTGACGCCCTCAGGAGTAACAGTAGATATAAATTGCATGTTAGATACAACGCGTTGAATCAATTGTATAAAACACGGGATAATACATGGTAAAAACATAAGCATTGCCAAACCACATAACAAATAAAATAAAACCCTCTTAACCCATTGTGGTGGGTTGACCCTGGCTAGAGGCCGGATGCCCACCAAAGCCCACTCTATCACTCCCCCTCCTCAAATGGGCAGGGGGAGAAAATTATAACGAAAAGCTCGTGGGTGGAGATAAGGACGGAGAGAGATCACTCACCAATTACTGGCACGGGCAAAATAGACTCGACTTGGGGAAGAAAAACAAATTTACTTTATTACCAGTCAAAATTAGATGACAGTGAGAAGTAAAACCAAATCTTAAAACACCTCCCCCATCCCTCCCTTCTTCCCAGGCTTAATCTCTTTCCCGATTTTCCACCTCCTCCCCCCAGCAGCACAGGGGGACAGGGAATGGGGTTGGGGTCAGTTCATCACACGGTGTTTCTGCCGCTGCTTCCTCCCCAGGGGGAGGTCTCCTTCCCCTGCACCAGCGTGGGGTCCCTCTCACGGGAGACAGTCCTCCACCAACTTCTCCAACGTGAGTCCTTCCCATGACTGACAGTTCCTCACGAGCTGCTCCAGCCTGGGTCCATTCCATGGGGTGCAGTCCTTCAGGAAGGGACTGCTCCAGCGCGGGTCCCCCACGGGGTCATAAGTCCTGCCAGCAAACCTGCTCCGGCCTGGGCTCCTCTCTCCACGGGCTACAGGTCCTGACAGGAACCTGCTCCAGCGCGGGCTTCCCGCGGGGTCACAGCCTCCTTCGGGCATCCACCTGCTCTGGCATGGGGTCTTCCACGGGCTACAGGTGGTCATCTGCTCCACCATGGACCTCCATGGAGTGCAGGGGGACATCTGCTCCCCCATGGACCTCCAGGGACTGCAGGGGGACATCTGCTCCCCCAGGGACCTCCATGGGCTGCAGGGGGACATCTGCTCCACCATGGACCTCCAGGGGCTGCAGGGGGACATCTGCTCCACCATGGACCTCCAGGGGCTGCAGGGGCACAGCCTGCCTCACCATGGTCCTCACCACAGGCTGCAGGGAATCTCTGCTCCGGTGCCTGGAGCACCTCCTCCCCCTCCTTCTTCACTGACCTTGGTGTCTGCAGAGTTGTTTTCTCTTACATCTTCTCACTCCTCTCTCTAGCTGCAAAGTGTGCAGCTTTTCTTTCTTACCTCCCTTCCTTTTTTTTCTTAATTCTGTTCTCCCAGAGGCGTCACTGATGGGCTCGGCCTTGGCCAGCGGCGGGTCCCTTCTTGTAGCCACTGGCATTGGCTGTGTCGGGTCGGACATGGGGGAAGCTTCTGGCAGCTTCTCTCACAGAAGCCACCCCATGTCCCCTCCCCCACTGCTACCAAAAACCTTGCCATGCAAACCCAATACACCTGGTTACCCTGATCATAACCCTAACCCCAACCGTAACACTAATCCTAAACGGAAACCTGACAATAACATTAAGTGTACCAAACCAAACCTAATCTTCTCCTGAATCCTGACCTAATCTTAAACCCAAACCTTACTCTAACCCTAAACTAATTGTCACCTTAACTGTAACACTAACCTCAACCCTAAACATAACCACAAATCCTAAACCTAATCCTAATGGCACTGTAACACTGACCATAACCCTAACCACAAAAACATATCCTGAACCATAAACCCTAACCCTAACAGCACCATGAACCTAAAACTGACCCTAACCCAAACCTTAGTCCTAATAAACCAAAAACTAACCCCTAACCCTAACTCAGTTACACACTGGTCACATCAGGCACTCGGGGACTTGTAACAGCAGAAGCACCAAGACAGCAAGACACTGTGACCCTAAACCTAAACCTAAGCCTGACCCAAGAGCTAAGCCTAAACCTAAACATAACTCAATCGTCACAATTTACACTAAACCTAAACCTACTCTAAACTCTAGCCTTAACCCCAAAACTTAACTGCAAACATAACCTTAACCCTTAACCCTAACCTTAACAATAACCCTAAATTAAACCTCAAGCTATAATTCTGAACCTAAAACTAGCCATAACTGTAATTCTAATCCCTAAACCTAACTTTAACCGTAAACACTAGCATTAGCCTAAAGCCTAATGCTAACCCTAAGAGTAATCCTAACACTATTCCTAACTCCAAATTTTACCCTGATTCTAACACTAAATCTAATGTAACCCTAATGGCATGCAAAACGTAATTGTAACCCTATCCCTAGCCCTAACCTAAACTTCACCCTAACACTAACCTTAACCCACCCCCAATTTAACCCCAACCTAAACCCTAATCATAGAATCACAGAATGTTAGGGATTGGAAGGGACTTTGAAAGATCCTAATCCTAACCCCTAATCCTAATCCTAACCTTAAAACTAACTGTACCATAGCCCTAACCCTAATCTCAGCCTACTGCTCAAATTAACATAACCCTAACCCTAACCCCCAATGCTAACCTTCATGTCATCGTAACTATAACTCTAACCCTGAATTAACCCTAAATCTAAACCTAAGCCTAACCCAAACCCTGACCTTAACCCTAACACTGAGCCTAACAACCCTAACCAGAAACCCTAACCCTGGTTACACACTGGCCAGAGCAGCAACTCAGGCACTTGTGACAGCACAGGCACCTCAATGGCAACACTGGCACCCCAAACCTAACCCTAAGCCTAACCCTAAGCCTGACCCTTCCCTTGATTGTGTCATTCACCCTAAGCCTAACCCCTAACCCTAAGCCTAACCCTGGTTACACACCGACCATAACAGCAACTCAGACATTTGTGACAGCACAAGCACCTCCACGGCAACACACCCCATACCAAACCCTGACCCTGCCCCTCAGCTGGCAGGGGCATCCTGGGAGGCTCTTGCTTTGACTCACCTGCTGAATCTGTCACACAGATATGTTGGACCTTTCCTTGAATTAATTTTGTACCTTTTGGGTTTTGAATTGTTTCTCTGAGAGCCCTGGGCTCAGTGGTGTAGAGACAGGACAGTATAGGGAGTAGCCTGAGAGTGCTTGAAGGGAGGTTTCAGAGATGGTGGAGCTTTTCCTTGTATTGGAAAACAGTGTGAGAAAGAAATAATGCCCCAAAACAAAGTGGGGAGGTCCAGAATGGACACAAGGAGAAAGAAATATGAGTCCAAGTTCAGTGCTGTGGTGCAACACATCACCCAGAAAGAGTCTGGATCAGCCCAAGGTTTTGTGTGTCAAGGAAAATCCAGGGAGGATGGAGAGGAATCATTAAAGGAAGGTGGGAGCAAGGTGGGTCAGCTGGGTGGGTGACTCCAGCCTGGAGGGAAAGAGGCACAGGTGATGTTGAGACTGTAGGACAGTCTGTGGTGGAGATGAGAGAGGGATGTGGAAAAGCTGAAATTCCTTTGGTGATGGCTGTTTCTCTGCCACTGGTGCCTATGAGGAGACAATTCATTCTTCCAGCACTGGGGCCTCCCTGCCTCCTTGTTCATCCTTGGGAACCTGGGAAGTGTCATCCCATAGTCCTGCCCTTGGCATTGCCCATCTCCACATCACACAGCCCCAATAACAGCCGTGAGGAACGAGTGAGGGACAGGATCTCCCTTCCCAGGGGCTGGGGCTCAGGGCCTGGGCATTTGTTTAATGGGGTCAGGGCTTGGCCCTTTGCATTAATGAAACACATCCAGGTTTCATCAGCATCAGAGCCACCTTTGCCTCAGTTTCCCTGACCTGTCATCACTGCCTCCAGTTTTCTGCTCTAACTGGACCCTGGAGATGTGTTCCCAGTAGTGCCCCTCAGTGGGACCCATTAACACTGCAAGAAACTTTGGAGTTTGTACTGACAATTCCTTCTGGAGAGGTTTCTTCAACTCCCTCTCAATATCTCATGAACTCAGCGTCAAACCCACGTGAGGCAGTTATTAAAATACCTTGTTCTGGGCTTCTGCTGCTGAGCTGGGCTGAGCTCCTAGGCTGGAGGGAGCTCATGACAAGCTGTCTCTCTGCAGCTCTGCCCAGGGGCAGCTCCTCTGCAAAGCACAGCAGGGAGAAGGGCACTGCCAGGGTGTCTGAGGGAGATGAGCAAGGCAGAGAGAGAGCTGGAAGGTGGTCAGGACTGAGAGGATGACTGTGAGCTCACTGCAGGAGAATCCTCTGCAGCCCTTGGCACGGTAAGTCTCTGGGTGCAGGGCAATGCAGCTGGAGTTCCTGGAGGCATCTCCTCAAGCTGGCACAGCCCAGAGCTTAGGGGCTGTGTAAGGGTGGGGGGCTCTTGTAGGCCATTGGGAATGGTGTGAAAGCGGGTGTGCAGCCAAGGGTGCCCAGGGCTGTCCTTCCCAGCAGGGTCCCTGCACTCCAGGGGCTGTGTGCCGGGGCAGGGACTCTGCTGCCTGCCAGGGTCAGCTCTCAGCCTGCCCGGGGAGCTCCTCCCAGTGCTGCAGGGAGAAGCTGTGGCTGGAAGGAGCCAGCCCTGGCAGGGCAGGGTCCTGCTGTTGAGAGGGTGCTGTGTGGGTCAGGGCTGCTCACAGCTGCAGATCAGCACAGCACATTGCCAGGAGATTTTTCAAGAAGCACAGCAAGGCAGGGGCTCCCTGAAAGGGAAGGATCCTCTTCTATCAATCATCTACTCTATGTTTTCTGGGTGGACAAAGGGACAGAAACATTCACCTGTCAGAGGAGGCAGTGAGACTCCAAATCTGTTTCTCTGAAATGTGAATAAACCCTGGAGTATCAGAAACCAACACACCTTCACTTGCACACAGCATCACTGTGGATTTTCCAGGCTCATCAGGGTTGGTCTGATGGTGCCATCAGAGCCTGACCAGCCAGAGCTGCCCCTGGGCAGTGACCTGGGGCTGGGACATCTCTGCAAGGCAGAGTTGAGCACACAGCCAGTGGGATGGGCTCAGGGAGCACTGGCAGTGAGGAGACCTGGGCACAGAGAAACAGCTGCAGGCAGCAGAGCCATGGGTGAGAGTTGGGGGGAAACTGCAAAGAAGCACTGGGGGAGGCTGCCTTCAGGCAGCTCTCTTGTGGTCCTTCCCTGGAGATGCCTTCTGGGCATCGTCTGCTGGGCAAGGAGCTGACTGTCTCTGGAGAACAGCACTTTTGCATGTCCCGTTTCCAAACTTCACATTTCAGCCATAAAAACAAAGATTTTTAATTTTAGAAAGAGCACTCAATGCATATGGTGTTGAAAAATAAAAACCACAAAGACAATTCTTATAAGAATGTGCTAAACCTCTCTTCTTGTGCAGCCAACGTTCTTCTCAGTCAAAAATTGCAGATACTGAACTTTTCCATTTCAGGTGGGTTCCATCTGACATCCCCTGTGAATGGTGGAGCTGTCACAAAGCAGCTCCATGTACCCACTGCAGCAGAGCAAAGCTGACTCCTCAGCTCCTCACAGCACACTCAGCCAGCACAAACCACAGACAATAAATGCATTTCACCTGGGGGGATGTCTGTGAACAAGGGAGTGGCTTTGCTCACAGGAGTCTGTCCTCAGTTTTCTCTCTCTTTTCCTTTTTGTGTCCTCATGTGACAAAAGAGCAAATGTCCAACAGCAGCTCCATCACCCAGTTCCTCCTCCTGGCATTTGCAGACAGGCGGGGGCTGTAGCTCCTGCACTTCTGGCTCTTCCTGGGCATCTACCTGGCTGCCCTCCTGGGCAACGGCCTCATCATCACCACCATAGCCTGTGACCACCACCTGCACACCCCCATGTACTTCTTCCTCCTCAACCTCTCCCTCCTCGACCTGGCCTCAATCTCCACCATTGTGCCCAAATCCATGGACAATTCCCTGTGGGAAAACAGGACCATCTCCTACCCAGGATGTGCTGCCCAGGTCTTTCTGTTTCTCTTTTTCATTTCAGCAGAGTATTGTCTTCTCACCTTCATGGCCTATGACCGCTACGTTGCCATCTGCAAACCCCTGCACTACGGGACCCTCCAGGGCAGCAGAGCTTGTGTCCACATGGCAGCAGCTGCCTGGGGCACTGGGTTTCTCAATGCTTTCCTGCACACAGCCAATGCATTTTCACTGCCCCTCTGCCAGGGCAATGTCCTGGACCAGTTCTTCTGTGAAATCCCCCACATCCTCAAGCTCTCCTGCTCACACTCCTACCTCAGGGAACTTGGACTTATCATGGTTAATGCCTGCTTAGCATTTGGGTGTTTTGTTTTCATTGTGGTGTCCTATGTGCAGATCTTCAGGGCTGTGCTGAGGATCCCCTCTGAGCAGGGACGGCACAAAGCCTTTTCCACGTGCCTCCCTCACCTGGCCGTGGTCTCCCTCTTTCTCAGCACTGGTATTTTTGCCTACCTGAAGCCCCCCTCCATCTCCTCCCCATCCCTGGATCTGGTGGTGTCAGTTCTGTACTCGGTGGTGCCTCCAGCAGTGAACCCCCTCATCTACAGCTTGAGGAACCAGGAGTTCAAAAACACCCTGAGGAAAATGGATGTTTTTCAGAAGCAGTAAATGGCACAGTGTTCATAATGTAACTCATTAAGGACCCAGCCTGCCTTCTCAGGTTTTTGGTAGTGCTGGTCATGGTTTAAGGTGTCTTGTTTTTCTTATGATAATATTGTTCACAATTACATTTTATTATTAGATCCACTTCCAATTCAGTGCCTTGCTGTACAGTTTGACCCAGAGTCTGCGTCAAAGAGCTGTGGTGCTCTCTGTCAATTTAAACACATTAAAGGACCCTGCAGTGACTTTTTTTGTCTTAGATTCTTTGAGACTTTCATTAAGATTCATGGCAGTACCTGTGTGCAGAGGTGTGATAGTTTCACTGGTCTAGCCCTTGGCCATCAACCAACACAGCCATTCACCCTCTTCCCCCCCACCCCCAGGGGATAGGGGAGAGGACTGAGGGGCAAAGATAAGGAGACTTGTAGGTTGATGTAAGAACAGTTTAATGATAGAAAGAAAACTTAATACTTAGTTAAAATAGTAGTGATCATGATAAAAGTAAGGAAATATACAAATGAGTGGTACCCAGTGCCATTGCTCACCAGCCGCCGACTGAGCCCGGCCCGTTCCCAGAGAACGATCCCAGAGGAGCCACAATCCCGAACCAAAACTGCAATCCCGGAAAAGCGAGAGCCTGAGTGAAAGCCAGAGAGAGCAAGAGAGGAAGAGCCCCTCACTGATGTACTGGACATGGCGTGGTGGGATATGGAATATGCCATTCGCATGTCTGAATGCCAGTGTAGCTTATTAATTGGAATATTCCTCATCCCCTTAAACCTGGTGCTTGTAGACTAACAGAACACAAAGTCCTTCACTTCCAGTGACAAAAACACAATCACTGGGATGTTCTCAGTGCCTCTCTCATAACAAGTCCCAGGCTGAAAAGCAAAACGTAGCACAATTCTAACTACTGAAAAGAAACCCAGCTCTGTTTCAGCTCTAAACCAGGACGGTAGGTCATGTAGATGCTCATGTGCCCAAAAGTCAAGGCACTGAAGAACATCAAAACATCCAACAGCTGGACCGGGCTGCCAAGATCAAAGTGTCTCAAGTAGACTTGGACTGGCCACTGTCAATCATCGTCCTCCATACCAGAGAGGTTTTAACCTCTTGGCTTGCTTAATGGCAGCACATGTTTCACAGTCATGAGTGACTTGAGCAATGACGTCCATGGTTAAGTCCAACCCTCAATCATGAGCCCATCTGTATGTTGCGTCTCTTCCTTGATGGCCTGAGGCATCATGGGCCCAGTGAGCAAAAAAATTTTCACCATTATGTTGCCAGTGTAGATCTACTTGAGACACTTTGATCTTGGCAGCCTGATCCACCTGATGGATATTTTGATGATCTTCAGTGTCTCAACTTTTGGGCACATGAGTATCTACATGATTTGTCTTTTCAACCAGTCTCTCTAGGCGAGGATCAATGCCTTGCCATAATTCAGCAGCCCAGATGGGTTTGCCTCTGCACTGCCAGTTGCTTTTATTCCATTGTTGTAACCACCCCACAGGGCATTTGCCACCATCCATGTGTCCATACAGAGGTAGAGGATTGGCCATTTCTCTCACTCAGCAATGTCTAAGGCCAGCTGGAAGGCTTTTACCTCTGCAAACTGGCTCGATTCACCTTTTCCTTCAGCAGCCTCAGCAACTCCCCGGGTCAGACTCCACACAGCAGCTTTCCACTCTCAATGTGTGTGACGGGACCCATCAGTGAACAGGACATCTCGTTTCTCACCATCTGGTAATTCATTATACGGTGGAGCCTCTTCAGCAGGTGTCACCTCCTTCTCTGGTGACATTCCAAAATCTTTGCCTTCTGGCCCGTTCATGATCACGTGCCCCATACAATGATGTCATCAATGTACTGCAGGTGTTCTGGAGCTCCACCCTGCTCCAAGACAGTTTGGATCAGTCCATGGCAGATGGTGGGGCTGTGTTTCCACCCCTGGGGCAGTCGATTCCAGGTGTACTGGGTACTAGACACCCCTCCAGGTGACAGCAAACTGTGGCCTGCACTCTGCTGCCAAAGGAATGGAGGAAAACACATTAGCAATGTCTATGGTGGCCTACCACTTGGCTGCCTTGGACTCCAGCTCATATTGGAGCTCTAACAGGTCTGGCACGGCAGCGCTCAGTGGTGGTGTGACTTCATTCAGGCCACCACAGTCCACTGTCAGTCTCCACTCCCCATTTGACTTCTGCACTGGCCATATGGGGCTGTTAAAGGGAGAGCGAGTCCTGCTGATCACTCCTTGGCTCTCCAGTTGGCAAATCAGCTTATGAATGGGAACCAAAGAGTCTTGGTTGCTGCGATATTGTTGCCAGTGCACTGTTGTGGTAGCGATGGGAACCTGCTGGTCTTCAACCCTCAGCAATCCCACAGCAGAAGGGTCCTCTGAGAGGCCAGGCAGAGCAGACAGCTGTTTGATTTTCTCAGTCTCTATGGCAGCTATGCCAAAAGCCCACTGGTACCCTTCTGGGTCCCTGAAATACCCTCTCCTGAGGAAATCTATGCCTAGAATGCACAGAACACCCAGGCCAGTCACAATGGGGTATTTTTGCCAGTCATTCCCAGTCAGGCTCATTTCATCCTCCAACACAGTCAGCTCTTGGGACCTCCCTGTGACTCCAGAAATACAGATGGGTTCTGCTCCTTTAAAGTTCAATGGCATCAGGGTGCCTTGGGCACCAGTGTCCACTAAAGCTCTGTACTGCTGGGGGTCAGCTGTGCCAGGCCACCAAATCCACACAGTCCAGTAAACTTGGTTATCCCTCTCCTCTGCCTGACTGGAGGCAGGGCCCTTCTAATGCTGGGTATCATATTAATCCTTGATCCATGGGTTTGTGCAATATTCCTGTGTCTCAGTCCCATTGTGGTCAGTTACTAATTGTGAATATGAATAGCTGCAGTTCTTGTTACTGGGGTCCAGGTAGCTGGAACACCTGTTTTCAGAGTCTGAACAACCACAGTTCATGTTATGGGTCTCAGAGTAGCCACAGTACCTGTTGCAGGGGTTTCAGTAGCTACATTGCTGGTTGCAGGGGTTTCAGTAGCCATAGTGTCTGTTGCAGGGATTATTCCAGGGATGGTATGCATAAATAGTTCTTTTTCTTTTTAAACAAACCTGGAATGCACTCAGGAGGACCAGCAACAGAAACTAAATCAGTTAGAGTATTCCAGTAATGCTTAAAACTCTCACACTCTTAATGCTTGGCCTGGCAGAAAAAGAGAAATTGTCAGAAGCTGGCCCTTTCTTAAATTGGTTTCCCGCAGAGAGAAAGTGTTCAGTGCAATTATTACTGATCTCCAGCAGGTGACAATCAATGCACTGAAAGGTCTGATCAAACCCGCTGTGAAGGTGCGATCTGTAACAGCCTCCAACAGATGGCACCCGAAGCACGAGGTTTGCTCGGTGGGTTTCTCCATGGGGAGACCGGGTAAACTGTAAAACCAACACCACAATCTCAAAGAGAGCACCTGAAACGCGGAGACAGTGGAAATGCTACGTACAAACGCCGAGTTATTCTCACAGTCATCACCAAACAGCACAGCTGGACAAGACCATTAACCATGTTTCCATAGCTAAGAGGCATTGCAATGAGAAACAAGTAAGGACTCGTATCCCACAGTTCTAGTAACAACTCTGGAATGAAATGCAGCAACATTGTCCCCAGCCTCTATGAATCCAACACAAGAACAATTTGTTAAAACACTCTGAAACTGTCGTTATCTCACCCCTTCATGTCCCACCTTGAGCGCTAACAAAGACTGTGGTGGTTTCACTTGACCAGCACTTGGCCAGCAGCCACACACAGCTGCTTGCTCACTCCCTACTCCTCAAGCAATAGGGGAGAGAATCAGGGGGGCAAGGGTAAGGAGTCCCATAGCTTGAGAGAAGAACAAATTAAACACTGAAATAAGATAAAACTTAAAATAATAATGATATTAAAATAATAACAATAATAATAATAGGAATAAAATATGCAAATGAGTGAGACACAGTACAATTGCTCACCGCCCACTGACCAAGCCTGGTCTGTTCTTGGATAATGATCTCAGAGAAGCAACAATCCCAAAACCAAAACCACAATCCAGGAAGAGCAAGAGCACGGGCAAAAGACACAGAGAACAAGAAGGGAGAGTCACTTATTAAGGTACTGAACATGACATTGTATGATCTGGAATATCCCATTGGCATATCCAGATGCCAACCTAGAACATTAAATTAAATATTAATCCCTGCCCAACCCCCTCCAAGATCTTGCACTTGTAGTCCAGCAAAACACAAAGTCCTTCAACTCCCAGTGACAAATGAAAACACTGGTATGTTGTCAATGTTCTTCTCATAACAAATCCCGTACTGATACCAGAACACAGTGCTGTTCTAGCTACTCAGAAGAAACCCAGCTCTGGCACATCCAAGAATCAGGACAATCCCTTTCAGTGTTTTTTTTCAAGTGGAGAAATTCAAGTCATCATTTCTACTGCCCCCAAAAGAGCCTGTTCACATGTGAATCTGTTGTGGCACCTTCAGATACAGATAAGGACACACAGTTGGCCTAATCATGGATACCAGGTGGGAGCTTCCTGCAGGTTTCTCATTGCAATCAAGTTCATCCTGAACCCCAGGAACATGCTCAGCACAACACAGCCTGAAGGCCAAGCTGCATGGAGAGCACAGCACTGGCCTGGGTCTACTCAGGTTCTCTCTTACTTGGATCACCACCTCCTGGAGGTACAATGGTCTTCTGGTCAGGATCACTAAACTGCCTGAGGAAGGGTGGGAAGAGGATGAGTTGTCCTCTAGACAGCTGGAAGCAGAGACACAGTTTTAGGCCCTGGTAATCACTGGGAATTTTCAAGACCATAGATGTCTGCTAGAAGGCTTATTATGAAGGAAGGTGGAAGGTGCTCTCTGAGCTGACATGGGGAGAGGTTCTCCTGGATATGTTTTCCATCAGAAGAGAAGGCAGGGCTGGTGGACGATGTGGAGGACAGCTTTGGCTGCAGTGCAAGTGAGGTGCTATAGCAGAAAACCCTTGGGGAAGTCAGCAAGACAAACTGTATTTGGGCTCAGGAGAGAGGAAGAATCACCTCCCCAACCCTCTGGGAGTGCTCTTCCTAATGCAGCCCCAGGTGCCATTGTCCACTTGTGCTGCAAAAGTGCAAAGCCAGGAGAAGAGAAGGCTTTGGGGAGACCTAAGACAGCCTTCCCACAGCTTCTTGGATATCAGCAAGGAAATGGAGCCAGGCTCTTTCTGTTGTGCATGATGGGAGGATGAGGCAAATGGTCATCAGCTGAAACAATGGAGGAAAAACTTTCTCCTCATCAAGAGAGTCCTCTGAGCAGCCTTCTCTGACCTCATTACTGTCCCTGCTGAGAGCAGGAGGTTGGCCTAGAGATCTTCTGAGATCCCTTCCAGCATGAATGTTTCTGCACTTCAATCCACAACGGATCTTCCCTTCATGATGGGTGGGACAGCATTGAATTTCCCAGTGACCATTGAAGTTTGGTCAGATGATGGGTAACTTTCTTGAGCCACACCAAGCATTGTTGCTCAGATGCAGGGCTGCTTGGCAGGTACCCTCAGAGAGCCCTGATCATTTCATTGCTTTACCTTTTCTATCCTTTTCCCCCAGTTTTCCTGCTCACAATTTGTTCCCCTTGACTACCCTTGTACACTTCCATGCAAACAACCCATCTCTGTTTACCCTTTCCTCCCTGGCGCTTGTTTGGGTTCCTTTGTACCTTCATTTGGTGTTTCTGAGCTTGTCACCATGGGAATTCCTACCCTGTTCAGCAATTCCATGGACCTAGTACCTCCTTCTCTTATCTGTACTGCCCTGCCATTCCTCATGCTGTTATCTTGACAGAGGCACCACAAAGCTGGCGGGTCATCTGTACAAACACATTAAAAGATGTCAAAACAGAGCTTCACTGCAAGGGGTGGTCCTGGAGAAACTCTGGGCTTTGGCAATAGATGGCTCATGAAATTTTACAAGGAGTTGCAAACACTTTTTTTGGTGGTATAATAACGCTAAACATGAGGGCAGGCTGGGACCTGAGCAGCTCAGAAATGACTCTGAGGGGAAGGGCCTGGGCATGGTGAGGAATGTCATGTCAGTGAGTAGTGCATGCTCCAAGTTAATCAGGTCAACTGCATACTGGGATGTGTAAGGAGGAGTGTTACTACCCAGACAAGAGAGTTCTCAGCCTCCTCGACTCAGCACTGGTGTGGCCATAACTGGACTAATGTGTCTGGGTGTGGAGCATCCTGAGATGGAGGAATGGGGAGGAAGTCAAGAGCTTTTAGAGGAAATTTGCTAGGATGGGGTTTAGGACTTCTATGGAGAGGCTGAGACCTGGGCTTCTTTAGTCTGTTGAAGTGGAGGCTCAGGGCTCTGTAGCAGTAGCCTGTAACACCTTGAAGTGTGGTTCCAGACAGGATGGAGCTTTTATTGCTAGTGGGAAGAAAAGCAAACCTCCACACACTGCAGCCAGGAAGGCTCAGACTGGATGCCAGAACAAAGAAATACCAGTCAAGGTGAAATACTGTTGTGCAAGAGGTCACCCAGAGGGTCTGGATCAGCCCATGGCTTTCCATTTCAAGGAATGGCCAGTGAAAGTAGAGAGACATCAGTGAAGACATAGAAATGCTGTGGTGAGAGCTAGGTGGGAAAGCAAGAAGAGTGTCAACACCATGAAGGGAAAGAGATGCAGGCATGGACAGTGCAGGACAGCCTGCAGTAGAGATGGCCAATGGCTCTAGCAAGACTGAAAGGTCCAACAGGATTGAGGTCTTTCTCCTCTTGGCTATGGCAGTTGTCTCTGCCACCAAGGCTGGTGAGAGAAAATTTTATTTTGAGGTTCTCAGGATCTGCCTTTCCAGGGTCCGAGGGTCAGGGCTTGGCCTTTCTGCTTCATAAAACAAAGCAAAGGGTTTTCTCAGCATTGCAGCCACCTTCACAGGGCCTTTGCCTATCTGCAATCACAGCCTCCAATTGTCTGCTCTAACGAGTCCCTGGGGAGGCATTGTTAGCAATGAGTCTCAGTGGGGCTTATGAATGTTTCAAGGTACTTTGAGTGTTGCTTTTGACTTTGACTTCTTCAGAGCTTCCTGTTCAGTCTTCTCTTAGTATCTGAGCTTGATGTAATGAGCTCCAAGTGCCCTAACAAGCTATTTATCTTCTTGCCATTTTCTTCAAGTCTCCAAGACTTGTACAGCTGATTGAAGCTGGTTTATACCGTAGTTAAGAAGGAAGATTTCAAAATTAGAGGAGAAGTTACAGTAGCATTCTCCAAGTGATAATGATCTCCAGAGTGTCCACTCAGGAGGTCTGGACTGGTAGGAGAAGCATTTTCTCGAGGTCTGACACTGCATGGACAGCCATGCTCCTCATGTCCCTAACCTCACCATTGCTCTAATTGTCCTGGGACTTGCATCACTGTCATCTGCAGCTGGGTGTTACAGCTCCTTTGGGCCATCTCCCAACTGCTCTCCTTGGAGAACTGGCTGCACACAGCCACAGAAGGATTATTCCTGCTTGCACACAAAGAAAAGTGAAGTGTGATCTAGTTCCATAAACAATAAAATCACACTCCTCACCCATATGCTGAGCACAAGCTCCCCCCAAGGAGCTTGTCTTTCTGCAAGGAATAACCTCATGAGAAAGATTTTAGGTAGGTAGATACAAAAAGATGAACAGAAACATAATGAAAGAGTTGGCTGAGGAGCCAATGAGACTGTTGAGACACTGGTAGGCTTTTACTCCCTGAAGCTCAAAGCAGCAGCATAGGTGAGAGGCATTGGAATGAACAAAGGCAAAAGGGGAGGCAAACACTGGAGAATAATGGAAAGGGCCTTTGCCCAGAGATTCTGCTGAAAAGATGTCTTGGGAAATGGTCACTGAACCCTGGACAGGTGTAACTAAATGAAAGATGAGAGAAGTTAAGTACGTGGCATAACAGGCAGAATAGTGGTAGTGAAGTCCCCGAGGAAGATTGATATTTCTTTGGAATATCCCATTGGAAAGGTCATGGGATTGGCAGAGGTCTCTTATGGGAGAGAACAAGCCAGTGCTGCATCCATGTTTGAAAAAGGCCAAGAGTGCAACCCAGGGAACCACTGCCTGTACAAGCTCACTGTGGTGAGGAGTGTGCCACCAATTAGAGTCCTCTTGGGTGACATTTCTGGGCACCTAAAAGAGTCAGCACAGACTTACAAAGGGTAAATTCTGCCTCACTAACCTGGCACCCTGCACTTGTGCTTAAGGAGATAAAAAGTGGACATCATTTCCCTCAGGTTTGGCACCACTTTTGGCATGGTCTCCCTCAGTATTCTTCTACCCAAGTTAGGCCATTACAGTCTGGACAGGCAGACAAACAGACAGGTAAAACACCAGTGTTGGATGATGAGGCTGAGAGCACAGTGGTCAGGAACTTCATGAGCTACAAGGGGGACAAAGGCCAGATCCTGCACCAGGGATACAGCAGTAGCCTGAAGTTGCAGGGTCTTACGAAATAGATTTGCAGCAAAGGCCCTGGTGGTGCTGGGAGACAGAAGGCAAAACAGAATCCCCCTGTTTCTGGTGGGACCTGGTAGCAAATGCAACCAGCAGTGTCCTGGAGTGTACAGAGGAACCTTGCCAAAAGAGTGAGGGAAGTGATTATCTCCCCATGCTCATCACTCTTTAGACTGTCTCTACACTGCTGTGTGAATTTTTGGGTCTCCACTGGGGAAGAGCAGGAGGGATTGAGCAGCTGGATTGCTGCTGGGCTATTGGCCAGACACAATCCACCAGAGCAAGGAAGATGTGTATAAATGGGAGCAAGTTCAGAGATGGGTCATTGCCTAGGAGGAGAAGCTGGGGGAAAGGGCCTTGTTCTGCCTGCAGAAGAGAAGGCTTTGGGAACCTCAACCTTGAGTTACCTGCCAGCCTCTATGGGGAGGTTGTCAGGAAGATGACACCAGTCTTGTAACTCCAGTGCCTGGCAGGAGAATAATGAGGAACAGTCGGATGTTAAAATAAGGATGTTCTTGGCCAGAGGTAATAACCTCAGACAATGGGGTTCTTTAGGCTATAAACAGAAGGTAAACAATTCCCTGACTTGGGTACTTTCAACTTAATTGCTAAAAGAGAGGTGCCCTCAACAGGCCAGGTTCTCATTCACCTGATGTCCTGGGTCTGTGCTCCACTACTCTCCTTCCTCACATCCCTGGGATTCTGGAAGACCACAATTTCATAGTCCCTTCAGCCAAGGCTGGCACAGGTCTTCACATCCCTGACCAGCTCTTCCTCTTTTGGGAGTACCATGTCCAGGTGAACATCATACTGGGGGGCCCGTTTGGCATCAGGAACTTGCCAAAGGACTTTATTTGTTCCTCATCCTGACTGTGTGTCCTGCAACCAACCAGGCCTAGGACACAGTTAATTTTCTGCATAGTAGCCCATACGGTGTTCTGCTTTGGATCTGTTACTAAACCAGTGCTGAGAACACACCAGTGTTTTGGCTACTGCTGAACAGTCCTTGCAGGGCATGAAGGCTTTCTCTTCCTCACGCTCTTCCCTCACAGCAAACAGACTGGGGGTACACAAGAGGCTGGGACAGCTGACCCCAGATAACAAAAGGGATAATGCATAGCATGGGATGTTGTGCTCATAAATGACAGCTCAGGGAAAGGGAGGTGAAAAGAGGACATTGGTGATCATGGTGTTCCTCTTCCCATGCCACTGATACCTGTGATGAAGCCCTGCTTTCCTGGAAATGGCTGGAGCCCTGCCTGCCCATGGGAAGTAGGGAATGAATTCTTCACTTTGCTTGGCTGGCACACACAGCTTTTGCTTCACCTATTAAACTGTCTTTGTCTTGACCCATGAGTTTTCTTGCTTTTGTCACTGTTGTTCCTTACCCCATCCCGCCGGGCATGTAAGGAGGGAGTGAGCAATTGATTTGTGAGACCCAACCTGGAGTAGTGTCCCATTTTGGGGGTCCCCAACATAAGAATGACATGGACCTAGTGCAGCAAGTTCAGAGGAGGCCACCAGGATGATGCAAGGGCTGGAGCACCTCTCTTATGAGGACAGGCTGAGAGAATTTGGGCTGGAGAAGAGAAAGCTCAGGGCAGACCTTACAGCAGCCTTCCAGAACCTGATGGGAGCCTGCAGGAAGGTTGAGGATGGGCTTTTTTCAAAGGCAGGGATTGATAAAACAAGGGGTAGTGCCTTAAAATATAAGAGGGGAGATTTAGATTAATCTCATCCCTCTGGATGGCATCCGGTCCCTCCAGCGTGAGGGGACCTGTGCCAACCTCATGAAGTTCAACAAGGCCAAATGCAAGGTCCTGCATCTGGGTCGTGGCAACACCAAGTACTGTTATAGTTTCACTTGGCTCGCAGCCAACACAGGCATTCACCCATTTTCCCCTCCACCTCCAGGGGAAAGGGGAGAGGATTGGGGGAAAGAAGTAGGAGGCTTGCAGGGTGAGATATAAACAATTTAATAATAGAAATAAAAGAAAACTTAAAAAAAACAACAACAACAACAATAAAAAACAATTAAAATAGTAATGATGATAACAGTAATAAGATATGCAAATGAGTGATAACCCAGTGCAAACTGCTCACCACCCACTGATAAGCCCGGCCCGTTCCCGGATAACGATCCCAGAGGAGCAACAATCCCGAACCGAAACCGCGATCCTGGAAGAGCAAGAGCCCGAGAGCAAACCCGTGTCAACCCACCCCCCTTTCTGGTCAGCCCCAGATAATATCCTGACATGATGGGATATGATCTGGAATATTTCATTGGCACATCCCAATGCCAGTTTGTGGGTTTGCTATTCACTGTGCTTCTCCCTCCCAGTCCTAATGCAGCTGGGAACAGCCAGACACGGTGGCCTTGAGCTCCAGCAGCAACTCATAACATCAGTACTGTTATCAATGATGTTCTCAAAGCAAGTCTGAACTGAAACCAAAACACAGCTCTTCTAACTACTGAGAAGAAAATTAACTCTATCCTAGACAAACCAGGACAGTGCCCACCCCTTATGCCACACCATTCACGTCATGCTCAGGTTTATGTCTATATACACACACACACACATATAATCCCCGTTGTTTGTGGGCCATTCCTCCAAAATGTCCATTGAGTTCATTTAGTCCATTACCTTGGGTTCTGTCTGTCATGACAGTTTCTCAAGGTAGAAGAGATGATGTGGAAGTTGCACAGCCAATGGAATAGGTGATGTTGGACACAGCAGGAGGATGGTGTGTAGTCTCTGTTGCATGCTGCATCTGGAACTTGTAGTTGGCGTATCTATCACAGTCCATGCTCAGGGTCTGCGGGTTGAAGATGTTGATCTTGAAGAAGTTGTTGGGCACCAGCTCTGGCTCTATTAGAGTTCCTTCTTCATGAACCTGAGTAAATTCTTAATATAAAGCTGTTTCTATAATACACAATAGCAATGATGACATGCAATACATCAGCTATTTTCACCTAACATCAAATTCCCTTGAGGCACACATTGGACTTCCCCATCCTTTTGCATCACCCACCAAGTGCACCCAGGTCCTTGAGCAAAAGCAATCCCACAAATGGGTTTACCTTTCCCAGAGGCAGGAATAATCCAGACTGTTTTTCCCAGCATATTTTTAATGTGAACCACAGAGACTCTATCCCCTTCCACAGTACGTGAAAGCCTTGATTGGGCAGGGCCAGCTCGGTTGGCAGATCCTCTGGTGTTGACGAACCAGGTGGCTTTTGCTAAGTTTGTGTCTCATTGTTTGAGAGTTCCACCAGCCATTGCTCTCAGCGTGGTTTTCAGCAGCCCATTGCATCGTTTGACTCTCCCGGAGGCTGGTGCATGATGGGAAATGTGGTACATGGGTTAAATGTAGGGTTAGGGTTAAAAGTTTGGGTTAGGATTAGGTTTAGCATTATTGTTGGAGTTTTAGGGTAAAGGGTTATGGTCAGGATTTAGCATTAGAATGGAAGGTTAGGAGATAGGTTAGGTTTAGGGTTAGGGTTAAGTTTATGGTGCCTTTAGGGTTAGGTTTACGGTTAGGGTTAGGGGTGGGGGTTAAAGGTAGGAATTTCAATTAGCATTGTTAAGGGTTAGGGTTAAGGTGAGGATTTAGTTTAGGGTTATGGTAAGGTTCAAGGTGAGGGTTAAGGTAAGGATTAGGGTTGGGGTTATGGTAAGGTTCAAGGTGAGGGTTAAGGTGAGGATTAGGGTTAGGGTTAGGGGTAGGTATTAGGAGTGTTGTCATTGAGGTGCTTGTGCTGTCAGAAATTGCTGAGTGGCTGATCTGGCCAGTGTACAACCAGGGTGAGGGTGTGTGTTGCGGTTGTTCAGGTTAAGGTGGGGGTTTGGGTAAGGCTGAGTTCTAGATTTAGGTTTAGTTCTGTGTTAGGTGTAAGATTATAGTGCCACTACCATTAAGGTTTGGGGTTAGGGTTATTTTTAATTTGAGGAGTAGGGTGGAGTTAGGCTTAGGGTTAGGGCTATGGTGCAGTTAGTTTTGAGGTTAGGGTTAGGATTTGAGTTAAAGTTAGGGTTAAATTGAGGTTTAGGTTCATGTTTAGTGTTAGGGTTAAGTTCAGGGTTAGGGACAGGGTTCTGGTTAAGGTTAAGGTAATCTTTTGGATGCCATTATGGTTATGGTTTTATTTAATGTTAAATTTAGGGTAAGATTTAGTTTTAGGATTAGTGTTATGGTTAGGGTTAAGTTGAGGGTTAGGGTTAGGGTTAATTTGAGGGTTAATGTTAGTTTAGCATCAGGGATAGGGTTATGGTTGGGGTTATGTTTAGGTTTCGGATGCCATGAGGGTTAGGGTTTGGGTATGATTTAGGGCTAGGATTACTGTTAGAATTTCTGTTTAGTCAGTGTTAGGGCTCGGATTAGGGTTTATGTTCATGGTAGTGTAAGAGTGAAGCTTACAGTTAGAGTTAGGGTTAGGGCACAGTATTATGGTTACTGTTAGCTTTCGATTTAGGGTTGTAATTAGGGGTTAAATTTAGGGTTAGTGTTAGTGTTAAAGCTTAGGGATAGGATTTGGGTTAAGTTTTCTGTTAGGGTTAGGGTTAGTGTTTGTTAGGGTTCAGATGAGGGTTAGGTTTAGGGTTTAGAATTAGGTCAGTTAGGGTTAGGGTTAAGTTGCAGGATAGTTTAAGGTTAGGGTCTGAGTTAGGGTTATGGTTCTCATTAAAGCTAGGGGTTAGAGTTAGGGGCAGGTTTAGGTTTAGTGCAAGGTTTTGGGGGGTAGGTTTAGGCTTAGATTTAGGTTGAGGTTTAGAGTTATGGTGTGTTTCTTTTGAGCTGTTTGTGGTGTCAAAAGTCCTCGAGTAGCTGATATGACCGGTGTGTAACCAGGTTAGGGTTAGGGTTTAGGTTGAGGTGATTTAGGACTTGGGTTTGTATTAGGGTTGGATTTTGGGCTATGGTTCTGTTAGGGCTAGTGTTTCTGTTTCAGGGCAG
Source organism: Caprimulgus europaeus (assembly GCA_907165065.1). The sequence continues at coordinate 1,893,474 of OU015555.1, read as the reverse complement.
ACTTAGTTTTAGGGTTACAGTTAGGTTCATTGTCACTGATAAGTTGAGGGTTTAGGTTAACACAAACCCTAGGTTTGCATTAGGGTTATGGTTAAGATTAGGGTTACAAGTAGGTTTATCTTTAGGGTTAGGGTTAGACATTAGAGTAAAGTGGAGAAGAGGCACGTGGAAAAGTTTTTGTGTCATCCCTGCTCAGAGGGAATCCATGACACAGCCCTGAAGATCTGCACGTGGGACAGCACAATGAAATCAAAACACACTGGAGCTAAGGGAAGTGTAACCACAATAAGCCCAGTGTCCCTGAAGTGGGGCTGGGAGAGCACGTGGGCTGTGGTTCCTGGGACCATGGGGTGACTCTGTTGGGCTGTGCTGGTCAAGCTATGACACAGATTCAGTTGGTTGTGGTCACTGCCAGCGAAGCATCCCACACAAGCTCTTAGGTGCCCATGGAAGATGCTCAGAGGGACCCTGCCTTGTTCCAGTGCTGGGAGATGTGTTTGGGTGCTGCACTGGTTCCAGTCTATGAAAGGTGACTGAGGGTAAAATGAATCTATGGAAGTCAGCTCTGTCAGAGAAGTGCCCATGACCTGTCCTTGTCTGCAGGACTATCACACAGCAGGACTGTGACCACACTGCCAGAGCACTCGGGCCTTCCACCAACACAGGGGCTGAGAAGGAGAGTGTGGAAGGGGAAAGGGAGCAGCTCTGGAAAGACCAAGCACTGGTGCTCCCTGGCAGTGCTGCTGTGCTGGGAGTATTTTTCCCTCCACCTCTGTACACAGGTCCTGCTCTGAAGCTTTACAAAGGCCTCAGTGGAAGGTTCTTAGACAGAAAAGTCAGTGCAGGGTCTTTTAATCTGTGTAAAAACACAGAGAGCACTGCACCTCATTTACACAGTCCCATCTATAACTAGACATTGAATTGGAAGGGGGTTGAATAATAACATTTAATTTTGAACAATATTATCACAATAAAAACAAGAAACTTCGGACCAAGACCATCACCACCAAAAACCTGAGAAGGCTGGGCCTGTAATGAGTTACATCATGAACACTGTGCAGAAGAAAACAGGCCCTTTATTGCTTCTGAAAAACATCCAGTCATCATTTTCCTCAGGGCATCCTTGAGCTCCTGGTTCCTCATGCTGTAGATGAGGGGGTTCACTGCTGGAGGCACCACCGAGTACAGAACTGACACCACCATATCCAGGGATGGGGAGGACATGGAGGGGGGCTTCAGGTGGGCAAACATGGCAGTGCTGAGAAACACTAAGACCACAGCCAGGTGAGGGAGGCACGTGGAAAAGGCTTTGTGCCGTCCCTGCTCAGAGGGGATCCTCAGCACAGCCCTGAAGATCTGCACATAGGACACCACAATGAAAACAAAACACCCAAATCCTAAACACAAACTAACCACAAGAAACCCAAGTTCCCTGAGGTAGGAGTGTGAGCAGGAGAGCTTGAGGATGTGGGGGATTTCACAGAAGAACTGGTCCAGGACATTGCCCTGGCAGAGGGGTAGTGAAAATGTATTGGCTGTGTGCAGGATAGCATGGAGAAACCCAGTGCCCCAGACAGCTGCTGCCATGTGGACACAAGCTCTGCTGCCCAGGAGGGTCCCATAGTGCAGGGGTTTGCAGATGGCAACGTAGCGGTCATAGGCCATGATGGTGAGAAGAAAATACTCTGCTGAAATGAAAAAGACAAACAGAAAGAGCTGGGCAGCACATCCTGGGTAGGAGATTTCCCGGGTGTTCCAGAGGGAATTGGCCATGGATTTGGGCACAATGGTGGAGATGGAGCCCAGGTCAAGGAGGGAGAGGTTGAGGAGGAAGAAGTATATGGGGCTGTGGAGGTGGTGGTCACAGGCTATGGTGGTGATGATGAGGCTGTTGCCCAGGAGGGCAGCCAGGTAGATGCCCAGGAAGAGCCAGAAGTGCAGGAGCTGCAGCTCCCTCCTGTCTGCAAATGCCAGGAGCAGGAACTGTGTGATGGAGCTGCTGTTGGCCATTTGCTCTTTTGTCACACGATGACCCATCCCTGTCCCTAACCCTAACCTACACCACAACTTAACCCAATCCCGAAAACTAATGGACCTAACCCTAAACCCTAACCCTACACTAATCCACACTCAACACCTAACCCTAACCCTAAACCTGACTCAATCTCTAAAATCTAACTCTGCTCAAAACCCGAGCCTTACCCCTAAATTTAACCAAAACCATAACCTTACCTTTAACCCTAACTCTAACAAGAACCCTAAATCTCACCTCAAACTATAATCCTCAACCTAAAACTAATCATAACCGTAACACTAATCCCTAACCCTAACTCTACTCATAAATCCTAGCATTAACCTAAAGCCTAATGCTAACCCTAAGAGTGATCCTAACACTATTCCTAACTCCAAACCTTACCCTGATTCTAACACTAAATCTAACCAGAACCCTAATGACATCCAAAACCTGAACTTAACCCTACCCATAACTGTATCACTAACCCTAACCAAACCTGAACCCTCAACTTCACCCTGACCCTAGCACTAATCCTAACCCTAAATCTTACCCTAATTTTAACACCACATCTAATGTAACCCTAATGGCATGCAAAACGTAATTGTAACCCTATCCCTAACCCTAACCTAAACTTCACCCTAACACTAACCTTAACCCTACCCCCAATTTAACCCCAACCTAAAACCTAATCACAGAATCAGAGAATGTTAGGGATTGGAAGGGACTTCCAAAGATCATCTAGTCCGATCCCCCTAATCCTAATCCTAACCTTAAAACTAACTGTACCATAGCCCTAACCCTAATCCCAGCCTACTCCTCAAATTAAACAGAACCCTAACCCTAACCCCCAATGCTAACCTTCATGTCATTGTAACTGGAACTCTAACCCTGAACTAACCCTAAATCTAAACCTAAGCCTAACCCAAACCCTGACCTGAACCCTAACACTGAGCCTAACAACCCTCACCAGAAACCCTAACCCTGGTTACACACTGGCCAGAGCAGCAACTCAGGCACTTGTGACAGCACAGGCACCTCAATGGCAACACTGGCACCCCAAAACTAACCCTAAGCCTAACCCTAAGCCTGACCCTTCCCTTGATGGTGTCATTCACCCTAAGCCTAACCCCTAACCCTAAGCCTAACCCTGGTTACACACCGACCATAACAGCAACTCAGACATTTGTGACAGCACAAGCACCTCCACGGCAACACACCCCATACCAAACCCTGACCTTGCCCCTCAGCTGGCAGGGGCATCCTGGGAGGCTCTTGCTTTGACTCACCTGCTGAATCTGTCACACAGATATGTTGGACCTTTCCTTGAATTAATTTTGTACCTTTTGGGTTTTGAATTGTTTCTCTGGAAACATGGCAACTCATGTCCTAGAAATGGCAATTCATTATTTTTTATGGGAGTGTTGAGGACAAGGTCAGATTAAAATGCCTCCATGGTGCATTTGTATTTGCAGCCTTGGGGAGAAGGTTTGGAGGTATTAGAAACAAGGAATCATAGAATGGTTTGGGTTGGAAGGGATCTAAAAGATCACCTTGTTCAACTCCCCTGCCATGGACAGGGACATCATAGAATGATAGAACAATAGAATACCAGTTTGGAAGGGACATCAAGGATCATCAGGTTAAACAAAAGCACAGTCCTGAAGAGATGGCCTGGCATCCTGTCCAGATGAATCTGGAAATTGTCCAGTGTTGGGAAATCCACCACTTTCCTGGGGAAATTATTCCAATGGCTGATTGTTCTCAGTGTGAAAAATTCTCCTCTGGTGTCTAATCAGCATTTCCCCAGGACTAACTTGTACCCATCACCCCTGGTCTTTTCCATGGAACTCCTTGTAACAAGGGAGTCTCCATCTTCTTTGGGGCCACTGTTGAAGCACTGCAGCATGGTGATGGAGTCTCCTCTAAGCCTTCTTGTCTCAAGGCAGAACAAACCCAGTTCTCTCAGCCTTTCCTCAGATGGCAGGCTTCCCAGGCCTTTGATGATCTCTGTGGCCCTTCTTTGCACCCTCTCCAGCTTCTCCACATCTTTTCTGGATAGTGGGGCCAAAAACTGAACACAATGTTCCAGATGTGGCCTGAGGAGAGTGGGATAATGACTTCTTGATCTTCTCTGGTGATGCCCTTGTTGATACAACCCAGCATCCTGTTGGCTTTCTTTGCTGCTGCAGGACACTGTTCATTCATATTGATCTTGTTGTCCACCAGAACACCCAGACCCCTTTCCACAGAGCTGCGCCCAGTCTGTGCTGCACTCCAGGATTATGTCTTCCCATGTGCAAGACCTTTCACTTGTCCTTGTTGAAGTTCATCTGTTTTCCAGCCTATCCAGGACTTCCTACAGGGTGCCTCTACCTTCCAAAGTGTCTTCCTCCCCACTCAGTTTGATATCATCAGTAAACTTCATCAGGGTGCACTTGATCCCATCACCCAGACCACTTATGTAGATATTAAACAGTGCTGGACCCAATACTGATCCCTGAGGAAAGTCACTTGGTGACTCCACTTGACAACATTCACTAGTTCAGGTTGGTCATGGTTCCTGACCTTGGACACTTCCATGGTTGGGGCATCCACAAGACCTCCGGGCAGCCTGTTCCAGTGTCTCATAAATAATTTCCTCCTTATATCCAATCTAAACCTGCCCTCTTTCTATTTAAGGCCTTTGCCCTTTGTCCTGCCAATACAGGTTTTGGTAAAAAGTCTCATGTCATCTTTCTTGGCCTATGACCACGACATTTTGAACTGCAAAAATGTTGAGGGGTGCCCAGAGATCCCCAAAGATCCTCCCAGTTTGCAGGTTTGAAGCACAGGACCTTAAGAATATAGAGGCTGATGGCCCTGGGCTCAGTGGTGTGGAGACTGAGGGCAGTACAGGGGTAGCCTGAGAGTGCTTCAAGGGTGGTTCCAGAGATTGTGGAGCTTTTCTTTGTAGTGGAAAACAGGGTGAGAAGGAAATAATGCCATGAAGCACAGGTGGGGAGGTCCAGGCTGGGCATGTGGAGGAAGAACTCTCACTCCAAGGTCAGTGCTGTGGTGCAACACATCACCCAGAAAGAGTCTGGATCAGCCCAAGGCTTTGTGTGTCAAGGAAAATCCAAGAGGGATGGAAAGAGATCAGTAAAAGAACATGAGAGCAAGGTGGGGCATCTGGGTGGATGACTCCAGCCTGCAGGGAAAGAGGCACAGGTGATGTGAGACCATAGGACAGTCTGTGGTGGAGATGAGAGAGGAATGTGGAAAAGCTGAAATTCCTTTGGTTATGCCTTTTGTCTCTGCCACTGATGCCTATGAGGAGACAACTCCTCCTTCAAGCACTGGGGCCTCCTTGCCTCCTTGTTCATCCTTGGGAGCCTGGGAAGTGTCATCCCATAGTCCTGCCCTTGGCATTGCCCATCTCCACACCACACTGCACCAGGAACAGCCCCAAGGAATGAGTGAGGGACAGGATGTCCCTTCCCAGGGGCTGGGGATCAGGGCCTGGGCCTTTGGTTAATGGGCTCAGGGCTTGGCCCTTTGCATTAATGAAACACATCCAGGTTTCCTCAGCATCAGAGCCACCTTTACCTTGCTTTCCCTGACCTGTCATCACTGCCTCCTGTTTTTTGCTCTAACTGGACCCTGGAGATGTGTTCCCAGTAGTGTCCCTCAGTGGGACCCATTAGCACTACAAGAAACTTTGGAGGTTGTACTGACAATTCCTTCTGGAGAGGTTTCTTCAACTTCCCCCCAGTGGCTGAGGGCCACTAACTCATCATCAAACCCACATGAGGGTTCACTAAAATATCTTGTTCTGGGCTTCTGCTGCTGAGCTGGGCTGAGATCCTCAGATGCAGGGAGCTCATGACAAGCTGTCTCTCTGCAGCTCTGCCCAGGGGCAGCTCCTCTGCAAAGCACAGCAGGGAGAAGGGCACTGCCAGGGTGTCTGAGGGAGATGAGCAAGGCAGAGAGAGAGCTGGAAGGTGGTCAGGACTGAGAGGATGACTGCGAGCTCACTGCAGGAGAAATCTCTGCAGCCCTTGGCACGGTAAGTCTCTGGGTGCAGGGCAATGCAGCTGGAGTTCGTGGAGGCATCTCCTCAAGCTGGCACAGCCCACAGCTTAGGGGCTGTGTAAGGGTGGGGGGCTCTTGTAGGCCATTTGGAATGGTGTGAAAGCGGGTGTGCAGCCAGGGGTGCCCAGGGCTGTCCTTCCCAGCAGGGTCCCTGCACTCCAGGGGCTGTGTGCCGGGGCAGGGACTCTGCCGCCTGCCAGGGTCAGCTCTCAGCCTGCCCGGGGAGCTCCTCCCAGTGCTGCAGGGAGAAGCTGTGGCTGGAAGGAGCCAGCCCTGGCAGGGCAGGGTCCTGCTGTTGAGAGGGTGCTGTGTGGGTCAGGGCTGCTCACAGCTGCAGATCAGTACAGCACATTGCCTGGAGATGTATCAATAAGCACAGCAAGGCAGGGGCTCCCTGAAAGGGAAGGACCCTCTTCTATCAGTCTTTTAATCTACATTTTCTGGGTGGGCAATGGGACATAGACATTCATGTCTCCATTCAGCAAGAGACACTGAAGCTCCAAATCTGTTTCTCTTAGAGATGAAGAAACCCTGGAGCATCAGAAATCGACACAGCCTGGTTTACAGACAGCATCACTGTGGCTTTTCCAGGCTCATCAGGGTTGGTCTGATGGTGCCATCAGAGCCTGACCAGACAGAGCTGCCCCTGGGCAGTGCCCTGGGGCTGGAACCAGTCTGCAGGGCAGAGCTGAGCACACAGTGGGTGGGATGGGCTCCGAGAGCATTGGCAGGGAGGAGACCTGGGCACAGAGAAACAGCAGCAGGCAGCAGAGCCATGGGCAAGAGGTGGGGGGAAACTGCCAAGAAGCACTGGAGGAGGCTGCCTTCAGGCAGCTCTCTTGTGGTCCTTCCCTGGAGATGCCTTCTGGGCATTGTCTGCTGGGCAAGGAGCTGACTCTCTCTGGAGAACAGCACTTTTGCATGTCCCATTTCAAAACTTCACACTTCAGCCATAAAAGTGAAGATTTTTAATCCTGGAAAGAGCACTCACTACATATGGTGTTGAAAAATAGAAACCACAAACACAATTCAGATAAGGACATGCTGAGCCTCTCTTGTGCAATCCAAGTTCTTCTGAGTCAAGAATGCAGATACTGAACTTTTCCATTACAGGTGGGTTCCATCTGACATCCCTTGTGAATGGTGGAGCTGTCACAAAGCAGCTCCATGTACCCACTGCAGCAGAGCAAAGCTGACTCCTCAGCTCCTCACAGCACACTCAGCCAGCACAAACCACAGCAAATAAATGCATTTCACCTGGGGGGGATCTCTGTGAACAAGGGAGTGGCTTTGCTCACAGGAGTCTGTCCTAAGTTTTCTCTCTCCTTTCCTTTTTGAACAGTGTCTTCGTGTGACAAAAGAGCAAATGACCAACAGCAGCTCCATCACCCAGTTCCTCCTCCTGGCATTTGCAGACAGGCGGGAGCTGCAGCTCCTGCACTTCTGGCTCTTCCTGGGCATCTACCTGGCTGCCCTCCTGGGCAACGGCCTCATCATCACCACCATAGCCTGTGACCACCACCTCCACACCCCCATGTACTTCTTCCTCCTCAACCTCTCCCTCCTCGACCTGGGCTCCATCTCCACCATTGTGCCCAAATCCATGGCCAATTCTCTCTGGAACACCAGAGCCATCTCCTACCTGGGATGTGTTGCCCAGCTCTTTCTGTTTGCCTTTTTCATTTCAGCAGAGTATTTTCTTCTCACCGTCATGGCCTATGACCGCTACGTTGCCATCTGCAAACCCCTGCACTATGGGACCCTCCTGGGCAGCAGAGCTTGTGTCCACATGGCAGCAGCTGCCTGGGGCACTGGGTTTCTCAATGCTTTCCTGCACATGGCCAATACATTTTCACTTCCCCTCTGCCAGGGCAATGTCCTGGACCAGTTCTTCTGTGAAATCCCCCACATCCTCAAGCTCTCCTGCTCACACTCCTACCTCAGGGAAGTTGGGCTTCTTGTGGTCAGTATCTCCTTAGCATTTGGGTGTTTTGTTTTCATTATGGTGTCCTATGTGCAGATCTTCAGGGCTGTGCTGAGGATCCCCTCTGAGCAGGGACGGCACAAAGCCTTTTCCACGTGCCTCCCTCACCTGGCCGTGGTCTCCCTGTTTCTCAGCACTGCCATGTTTGCCCACCTGAAGCCCCCCTCCATCTCCTCCCCATCCCTGGATCTGGTGGTGTCAGTTCTGTACTCGGTGGTGCCTCCAGCAGTGAACCCCCTCATCTACAGCATGAGGAACCAGCAGCTCAAAGACTTCCTGAGGAAAATGGATGTTTTTCAGAAGCAATAAATGGCACAGTGTACATAATGTAACTTATTACGGGCCCAGCCTGCCCTCTCAGGTTTTTGGTAGTGGTGGTCATGGTTTAAGGTGTCTTGTTTTTCTTGTGATAATGTTGTTCACAATAAAATTATATTATTAGATCTATTTCCAATTCACTGCCTTGCTGTAGAGTTTGACCCAGAGCCTCCGTAAAAGAGCTGTTGTGCTCTCTCTCTTTTTAAACACATTAAAGGACCCTGCAATAACTTTTTTGTCTTAGATCCTTTGAGACATGGCAAATTGTGGGGCTGTGTTTCTACCCCTGGGGCAGTCGATTCCAGGTGTACTGGACACCCCTCCAGGTGACAGCAAATTGTGGCCTGCACTCTGCTGCCAAAGGAATGGAGAAGAACGCATTGGCAATGTCTATGGTGGCGTACCACTTGGCTACCTTGGACTCCAGTTCAGATTGGAGCTCTAACATGTCCGGCACAGCAGTGCTCAGTGGTGGTGTGACTTCATTCAGGCCACCACAGTCCACTGTCAGTCTCCACTCCCCATTTGACTTCAGCACTGGCCATATGGGGCTGTTAAAGGGAGAACAAGTCCTGCTGATCACTCCTTGGCTCTCCAGTTGGCAAATCAGCTTATGAATGGGAACCAAAGAGTCTTGGTTGGTGCAATATTGTTGCCAGTGCCCTGTTGTGGTAGTGATGGGAACCTGCTGGTCTTCAACCCTCAGCAACCCCACAGCAGAAGGGTCCTCTGAGAGGCCAGGCAGAGCAGACAGCTGTTTGATTTTCTCAGTCTCTATGGCAGCTATGCCAAAAGCCCACTGGTACCCTTTTGGGTCCCTGAAATACCCTCTCCTGAGGAAATCTATGCCTAGAATGCACAGAGCACCCAGGCCAGTCACAATGGGATGTTTTTGCCAGTCATTCCCAGTCAGGCTCATTTCAGCCTCCAATACAGTCAGCTCTTGGGACCCCCCTGTGACTCCAGAAATACAGATGGGTTCTGCTCCTTTAAAGTTCAATGGCATCAGGGTGCCTTGGGCACCAGTGCCCACTAAAGCTCTGTGCTGCTGGGGGTCAGATGTGCCAGGCCACCAAATCCACACAGTCCAGTAAACTTGGTTATCCCTCTCCTCTGCCTGACTGGAGGCAGGGCCCCTCTAGTGCTGGGTATCATATTAATCCTTGATCCATGGGTTTGTGTGATATTTCTGTGTCTCAGTCCCATTGTGGTCAGTTACTTCTTGTAGATATGAATAGCTGCAGTTCTTGTTACTGGGGTCCAGGTAGCTGGAACACCTGTTTTCAGAGTCTGAACAACCACAGTTCGTGTTATGGGTCTCAGAGTAGCCACAGTGTCTGTTGCAGGGGTTTCAGTAGCTACATTGCTGGTTGCAGGGGTTTCAGTAGCCATAGTGTCTGTTGCAGGGATTATTCCAGGGATGGTGTACATAAATAGTTTTTTTTAAACAAAACTGAAATGCACTCAGGAGGACCAGCAATAGAAACAAAATCAGTTAGAGCATCCCCAATAGTGCTTAAAACTCTCACACTCTTAATGCTTGGCCTGGCAGAAAAGGAGAAATTGTCAGAAGCTGGCCCTTTCTGAAATTGGTTTTCCGCAGAAAGAAAGTGTTCAGTGCAATTATCACTGATCTCCAGCAGGTGACAATCAATGCACTGAAAGGTCTGATCAAATCCACTGTGAAGGTGCGATCTGTAACAGCCTCCAGCAGGTGGCACCCGAAGCACGAGGTTTGCTCGGTGGGTTTCTCCATGGGGAGACCGGGTAAACTGTAAAACTCACACCACAATCTCAAAGAGAGCACCTGAAACGCGGAGACAGTGGAAATACTACGTACAAACGCCGAGTTATTCTCACAGTCATCACCAAACAGCACAGCTGGACAAGACCAGTAACCATGTTTCCATAGCTAAGAGGCATTGCAATGAGAAACAAGTAAGGACTCGTATCCCACAGTTCTAGCAACAACTCTGGAATGAAATGTAGCAACATTGTCCCCAGTTGCTATCAATCCAACACAATAACAATTTGTTAAAACAGTCAGAAACTGTTGTTATCTCACCCCTTCATGTCCCACGTTGAGCGCTAACAAAGACTGTGGTGGTTTCACTTGACTAGCACTTGGCTGGCAGCCACACACAGCTGCTTGCTCACTCCCTACTCCTCAAGCCATAGGGGAGAGAATCAGGGGGGCAAGGGGAAGAAGTCCCATAACAATAAAAATAATAGGAATAAAATATGCAAATGAGTGATACACAGTACAATTGCTCACTGCCCACTGACCAAGCCTGGTCTGTTCTCGGATAACGATCTCAGAGGAGCAACAATCCCAAAACCAAAACCACAATCCAGGAAGAGCAAGAGCGCGAGCAAAAGACACAGACAACAAGAAAGGGAGAGTCACTTATTAAGGTACTGAACATGACATTGTATGATATGGAATATCCCATTGGCATATCCAAATGCCTACCTAGATCATCAAATTAAATATTAATCCCCGCCCAACCCCCTCCAAGATCTTGCACTTGTAGTCCAGCAAAACACAAAGTCCTTCAACTCCCAGTGACAAATGAAAACACTGATATGTTGTCAATGTTCTTCTCATAACAAATCCTGTGCTGATACCAGAACACAGTGCTGTTCTAGCTACTCAGAAGAAACCCAGCTCTGGCACATCCAAGAATCAGGACAATCCCTTTCAGTGTGTTTTTGCAAGTGGAGAAATTCAAGTCATCATTTCTACTGCCCCCAAAAGAGCCTGTTCACATGGGAATCTGTTGTGGCACCTTTAGATACAGATAAGGACACACAGTTGGCCTAATCATGGATACCAGGTGGGAGCTTCCTGCAGGTTTCTCATTGCAATCAAGTTTATCCTGAACCCCAGGAACATGCTCAGCACAACACAGCCTGAAGGCCAAGCTGCATGGAGAGCACAGCACTGGCCTGGGTCTACTCAGGTTCTCTTGCTTGGATCACCACCTCCTGGAGGTAAAATGGTCTTCTGTTCAGGATCACTAAACTGCCTGAGGAAGGGTGGGAAGGGGATGAGTTGTCCTCTAGGCAGCTGGAAGCAGAGACACAGTTTTAGGCCCTGGTAATCACTGGGAATTTTCAAGACCATAGATGTCTGCTAGAAGGCTTATTATGAGGGAAGGTGGAAGGTGATCTCTGAGCTGACATGGGGAGAGGATCTCCTGAGTATGTTTTCCATCAGAAGAGAAGGCAGGACTGGTGGAAGATGTGCAGGACAGCTTTGGCTGCAGTGCAAGTGAGGTGGAATAGCAGAGAACCCTTAGGGAAGTCAGCAAGACAAATTGTATTTGGGCTCAGGAGAGAGGAAGAATCACCTCCCCCAACCCTCTGGGAGTGCTCTACCTAATGCAGCCCCAGGTGCCATTGTCCACTTGTGCTGCAAAAGTGCAGAGCCAGGAGAAGAGAAGGCTTTGGGGAGACCTAAGACAGCCTTCCCACAGCTTCTTGGATATCAGCAAGGAAATGGAGCCAGGCTCTTTCTGTTGTGCATGATGGGAGGATGAGGCAAATGGTCATCAGCTGAAACAATGGAGGAAAAACTTTCTCCTCATCAAGAGAGTCCTCTGAGCAGCCTTCTCTGACCTCATTACTGTCCCTGCTGAGAGCAGAAGGTTGCCCTAGAGATCTTCTGAGGTCTCTTCTAGCATGAATGATTCTGCACTTCAATCCACAACAGATCTTCCCTTCATGATGGGTGGGACAGCATTAAATTTCCCAGTGACCATTGAAGTTTGGTCAGATGATGGGTAACTTTCTTGAGCCACACCAAGCATTGTTGCTCAGATGCAGGGCTGCTTGGCAGGTACCCTCAGACAGCCCTGATCATTTCATTGCTTTACCTTTTCTATCTTTTCCCCCTGTTTTCCTGCTCACAATTTGCTCCCCTTGACTACCCTTGTACACTTCCATGCAAACAACCCATCTCTGTTTACCCTTTCCTCCCTGGCGCTTGTTTGGGTTCCTTTGTACCTTCATTTGGTGTTTCTGAGCTTGTCACCATGGGAATTCCTACCCTGTTCAGCAATTCCATGGACCTAGTACCTCCTTCTCTTATCTGTACTGCCCTGCCATTCCTCATGCTGTTATCTTGACAGAGGCACCACAGATCTGGCGGGTCATCTGTACAAACACATTAAAAGATGTCAAAACAGAGCTTCACTGCAAGGGGTGGTCCTTGAGAAACTCTGGGATTTGGCAATAGATGGCCCATGAAATTTTACAACGAGTTGCAAACACTTTTTTTGGTGGTATAATAACACTAAACATGAGGGCAGGCTGGGACCTGAACAGCTCAGAAATGACTCTGAGGGGAAGGGCCTGGGCATGGTGAGGAATGCCATGTCAGTGAGTAGTGCATGCTCCAAGTTAATCAGGTCAACTGCATACTGGGATGTGTAAGGAGGAGTGTTAGTACCCAGACAAGAGAGTTCTCAGCCTCCTCGACTCAGCACTGGTGTGGCCATAACTGGACTAATGTGTCTGGGTGTGGAGCATCCTGAGATGAAGGAATGGGGAGGAACTCAAGAGCTGTTAGAGGAAATTTGCTAGGATGGGGTTTAGGACTTCTATGGAGAGGCTGAGACCTGGGCTTCTTTAGTCTGTTGAAGTGGAGGCTCAGGGCTCTGTAGCAGTACCCTGTAACACCTTGAAGTGTGGTTCCAGGCAGTATAGACCTTTTATTGCTAGTGGGAAGAAAAGCAAACCTCCACACACTGCAGCCTGGAAGGCTCAGAGTGGATGCCAGAACAAGAAATATCAATCAAGATGAAATACTGTAGTGCAAGAGGTCACCCAGAGGGTCTGGATCACCCTATGGCTTTCCATTTCAAGGAATGGCCAGTGAAAGCAGAGAGACATCAGTGAAGACATAGAAATGCTGTGGTGATAGCTAGGTGGGAAAACAAGAAGAGTGTCAACAACATGAAGGGAAAGAGATGCAGGCATGGACAGTGCAGGACAGCCTGCAGTAGAGATGGCCAATGGCTCTAGCAAGACTGAAAGGTCCAACAGGATTGAGGTCTTTCTCCTCTTGGCCATGGCAGTTGTCTCTGCCACCAAGGCTGGTGAGAGAAAATTTTATTGTGAGGTTCTCAGGATCTGCCTTTCCAGGGTCTGAGGGTCAGGGCTTGGCCTTTCTGCTTCATAAAACAAAGCAAAGGGTTTTCTCAGCATTACAGCCACCTTCACAGGGCCTTTGCCTATCTGCAATCACAGCCTCCAATTCTCTGCTCTAACGAGTCCCTGGGGAGGCATTGTTAGCAATGAGTCTCAGTGGGACTTATGAATGTTTCAAGGTACTTTGAGTGTTGCTTTTGACTTTGACTTCTTCAGAGCTTTTTGTTCAGTCTTCTCTTAGTATCTGAGCCTGATGTAATGAGCCCCAAGTGCCCTAACAAGCTATTTATCTTCTTGCCATTTTCTTCAAGTCTCCAAGACTTGTACAGCTGATTGAAGCTGGTTTATACCGTAGTTAAGAAGGAAGATTTCAAAATTATTTTTTCTTTTCACAGAAACACCTTTTTTTTTTTTTTTTTTTTTTTTTCACTTAAGAGGAGAAGTTACAGTAGCATTCTCCAAGTGATAATGATCTCCAGAGTGTCCACTCAGGAGGTCTGTACTGGTAGGAGAAACACTTCCTTGAGGTCTGACACTGCATGGACAGCCATGCTCCTCATGTCCCTAACCTCACCATTGCTCTCATTGTCCTGGGACTGGCATCACTGTAATCTGCAGCTGGGTGTTACAGCTCCTTTGTGCCATCTCCCAACTGCTCTCCTTGGAGAACTGGCTGCACAAAGCCACAGAAGGATTGTTCCTGCTTGCAAACAAAGAAAAGTGAAGTGTGATCTAGTTCCATAAACAATAAAATCACACTCCTCAACCATATGCTGAGCACAAGCTCCCCCTAAGGAGCTTGTCTTTCTACAAGGAATAATCTCATGAGAAAGATTTTAGGTAGGTAGATACAAAAAGATGAACAGAAACATAATGAAAGAGTTGGCTGAGGAGCCAATTAGACTGTTGAAACACTGGTAGGCTTTTACTCCCTGAAGCTCAAAGCAGCAGCATAGGTGAGAGGCATTGGAATGAACAAAGGGAAAAGGGAGGCAAACACTGGAGAATAATGGACAGGGCCTTTGCCCAGAGATTCTGCTGAGAAGATGTCTTTGGCAATGGTCACTGAACCCTGGACAGGTGTAACTAAATGAAAGATGAGAGAAGTTAAGTACGTGGTATAACAGGCAGAATAGTGGTAGTGAAGTCCCCGAGGAAGATTGATATTTCTTTGGAATATCCCATTGGAAAGGTCATGGGATTGGCAGAGGTCTCTTATGGGAGAGAACAAGCCAGTGCTGCATCCATGTTTGAAAAAGGTCAAGAGTGCAACCCAGGGAACCACTGCCTGTACAAGGTCACTGTGGGGAGGAGTGTGCCACCAATTAGAGTCCTCTTGGGTGACATTTCTGTGTCGTGGGCTATTCGGGCGAGCGAGAAATGAGTGACTTACACATCCACGGGATGCAACTCAAATCCGTTTATTATCAGGAAGCTGCTTGTTATATACCCCTTTAAGTTCCGCATACGTGTCCACACACTACGAAGCTAATTACTATTGGTTAATAGCACTAATCACACGTTGATTTCTCAGTCTCACTGGTTCGCTCTTATCTCGGTTCATGTTCACTCTCTCGTCGTAATTTTCATCTGGCGTCCATCTTGTCAGCAGTTGTTCATTACTTTCCCACGTCTTTCATACGTAGCTGCATTCCTTTTTCTCAGCTTATCTCTTCTGGCAGTTGTTGAAAGCGGCCTAGCTGGGGCCCAGCTAGTATTATAGTCCTGTAATATGGCTAGGGCCCCAACATCTCCCCCCTTTTCTTTAACAACAGAGGTCATCATACGACACGTGCAATTCTGTAAATACTGAAATACACAAGGCACTAACAAAATTATTACAAACAGAAGCATTAAAACAGAAAAGGCCTTATTTCACGAGATCCTTAATCCAGCCGGTAAAGCCCCACGAAGTAAACCAAGAATCTAATCCAGAGTTATCTTGCTTGTCATGATGCATACGTTCTTTCAATTGTTGTAACTGCTTGTAAAAGCTCTCTGAATGATCAGATAAATTTATACAACACATACCTTTAAATTCTTAACAACCATGATGACCCTATGTTAGGAATAAGAAATAAATTGCCACTCTATTTTGCAGTATTGCATGTCTAATGCTATCAATGTCTACTAACATCTATGTGAGCAAAGTTATACAAACGCACTCTTATAGGACAGGTTCTAAAAGGAACCTTGAGCTTAGCCAGTGAAAGGCATAGTGATTCTTGCTTCCTTATATTAGCAAAAGTTATCTACATGTTTTGTCTAGGTGCTACAGCTTAAGGTCTTAAAACAATGCTAATTAACAAAATCTTAATGCAGTAATAACTATAAACTTAAGACTCTTCTCTTTCTCTCTTTTTTTTTTTTTTTTTTGGTGTGTGTGTGTCTGTTTAGTTCCCATTTCATTTCTATTTACACATCAAACAATCACAAAGAAAAATTACCTATACAACATTAAATTCTAACTGCTCATTCATAACACAGTCATACAGATGCACTCAGATGGGCCCATCAATCAATCATCCACATGCCAATCAAACAGGTGCACACCAAACAGTATAAATTAAACCATAATTTTAGAATGTCTGGAATGCAGGTTGATCTCATTTGAGGAAGCCACGGAGGCTCCCATGATGAAGCAAAGTCAGCAAGTGGAGCTAAGTCTCATATGTTCTGTTTCTTGGTAAATTCTGGGTCACAGGCAGCATCGGAACAGCCACTCTCGAAGATTGTGTGCCCTATGTACTGTTCTCTGTAGCTGCAATAGGGTTGTCTGCGTTGCCAGTGTGCTTCTTGGGTGCTGTTATCCAGGGACGTACCCACTTGGCCGGTATCCAGTGGTTCTTTTCACCTGTAGAAACACACGCACAACCCCTTCCCCAAGTTATTAATGTATGCGGCCCTGACCATTCACTACGAACAGCATCAAATACTTGTACAAGAACTTTTTGTGAACTAAAATCATTGTTATTACGAATAAAGTGATTAAAAATAGGTGTGTCAGTCTGGTCCGCTCTTGGGTTCAACCAACTCAACACATAACAAGCTTTTGTAGTTATTACTTGCGGACTCCTTTCCCCCTCCTTTTTAAAAATGCATAGGTAATGTTTTAGTGATTGATGGGCGCGTTTGATAATGGCTTGTCCTCCAGAATTGTGTGGTATCCCTGTGACATGTTTGATTTTCCACCTTTCAAAGGAGCCTTGTACAGTTCTGCTAGTATAAGCAGGAGCATTATCAGTTTGTATAAGGTCGGGACAACCTAAAACCGCAGTGGCGGAAGTCCAATGTTGAATGCATGCCATTGAGTTGGTGGACTTATGTGGCGTAGCCCAAATTACTTTTGAACAGGTGTCTACGGTGACATGGACAAATTTGAGCACTCCAAAAGAAGGAAATTCAGTAACATCTGTTTGCCAAATTTGTCGAGGCTGTAGTCCTCGAGGGTTAGCTCCCTCTTGTTGCAGGGGTGTAATCCTGGCACAATCAGGACAAGCAGTGACCACAGCTCTAGCGTCATTGTGAGATAAACCAAATTGTTTTTGTAATGCCCTGGATGATTGGTGGAAAAAGGAATGTGAATGCATAGCCTGTTGGACTGCAGTAAGGCAATTTACTGGAGAGGCAACTAGGCCATCAATATAAGAGTTGCCTTCTTGTAGACATCTGGGAAGATCTAGGTGGCTCCTGATATGTGTTATCCACCATGGGAATCTCCTAGAACTGACTTCGTTCCATAATTGCAGAACTAAGTCTTTTAGTTTCTGGTTCGTAAATGTCCCCAAGAGAGATCGTGATAAGCGACTGACTATTCCAACAACACATTTGGAGTCACATACAGGATTAATAGCTTGCTCACGAGAAGCTATAAATGAGAGCAACACAGCTCTAAGTTCTAGAACTTGCACAGATCCTTCTGCTTTTTCTACATTCAAAACCCATTCGCCCTGAGGTGTCTTAAACGCAAAGCCACACTTGTTCGTTCGGCCACTGGCACCAGTAAAAACTGTAACGGCATCAACAATTGGTGAAGACTGCTGCATAGGAAACTCTTCCAGAATCAACGTAGTTTTGAACAAGGGGTGATTTGGATAATGATTATCCAAAGCAATCCCATGGGTTGCAGCAGCAAAAACACTTGAAGACTGTGTCCACCAATCGGCGAGCGTTAGCGTCTGTACTGGCAGGATCACTCGTTCAGGATCCTGGCCGGACAGAACACGCAAACGTGACCTGGCCTTCAATAACAGATGACCGATTGCACCTGCTCGTGTGGTCACAGTAGCTCTCAGGGTGCTGCTGTGAAAGACCCATTCTAATAATATCATTGGTGATTGCTTGGGTAATTGTGTAATCAACGCTACGATTTCAACATCACGATTATAAATTATAATGACATATGGACAATTTAACACCCTTCTGTCAACCGCCGAGTTTTGAATTTTATTCATTATTAAATCAAGGGCCTTTTGGGCCAAAGGGGTAAGCGTCCTTGGATCCGCAGGAGAGGAGCTGCCTTTTAATAAATCTAACAAAGGAGCTAGGTCTGAGTTTGTGATCCCACAGAATGTTCTCAGCCATTGTAGGTCACCTACTAGTTTTTGAACGTCGTTAACGGTTTTGATTATTGGATTAGCAATGATTTTTTGAGGAATTAGTTTAGTTTCTACAATTTGCATACGCAAATAGTGCCAAGGGGAATGTTTTTGAACCTTCTCAGGAGCAATAACAAGGCCAAATGCCTGTAAAAAGGCAACCAGTTCTTTTTCCTTTTCCAGTAGGATCTGGGCTCGCTACTAACAGATCATCCATATAATGGTACGTAAGCAAATTTGGGTTGTCATGCCTCCATGGCTGGAGAGCTAAGTCCACAAACCACTGGCATATTGTTGGAGAATTTTTCATGCCTTGAGGTAACACAACCCATTGGTATCGCTGTGAGGGGGCAGCTCTGTTTATGGAAGGCACAGAAAATGCAAATTTGTCACTGTCATCCTCATGTAAAGGGATAGTGAAAAAGCAGTCTTTGAGATCTATTATCAATAGATCCCAATTCTGTGGTAACATAGCTGGAGACAGTAACCCAGGCTGTAGGGCTCCCATGGTCTCCATTCTATCGTTAATTGCTCTTAAATCATGCAACAATCTCCATTTTCCCGATTTTTTCTGAATTGTAACTATTGGGGTATTCCAGGGGCTTACCGAGGGTTTTATATGTCCTAACTGTAATTGTTCCTGCACTAGAATTTGAATAAGATGCAGCTTCTCTTGAGGCAAAGGCCACTGATCGACCCAAACAGGATCCTCTGTTTTCCATTTTAATTTAAGGGTTGGGCGAGAGCTGCCATCAGTGGCCCCAATTAAAAATCATTAGACAGCTTTACACCCCACTGAGCCAAAACATCCCTTCCTAATAGGGAAAGCGATGTGTTTAGGACATATGGTTTTACCCATGCCTGATGACCTTCCGTATCCTTAAAAGAAATGAAGTCTTTACTAACCTGTGTACAACGACTCCCCCAATGCCTGAAATGGTTGAACTAGTTTCCTCAAGTGCCCAAGAGCGAGGCCACACCGAGGCTGGTAAAACAGTCACACCAGCACCTGTATCTAGCATCACAGAAATACGAGAAAGGACAACACCATTCGGTCCAGAAATTGTTACATCACATTTTGGTCGCTCAGCCCCCAAGACCTGGCAAAAGGCAACTTGCGGAATTCCGGTAGATCCGAAGCCTCCCGAGCCCCTTATGCGAGTTCCTTTGTGAGGCACACATGCCTGAAAAGGAATGAGCTGAGCAATAGCACTTTCTGCGGGTATATGCACCGGGGCTGCAAAAACTTTAACCACGATTCCAATAGGACCTGTGCAATCAGCATCAATACATCCAGGAAGTACAAAAATTCCCCTTTTTGAAGAAGATGAGCGACCTATAAGGAGGGCTGATAAACCATGTCCTAGGGGCCCCGAGACCTTAGAGGGCAAGACATGTACTTCAGAATCAGTGATCGTTACTGATCTTGCCACGGCCAAATCGACTCCTGCACTTCCCCTTGTGGTGGAGAGCAAGTCATCGAGACAGCCATGGCCTTGCGATGTGTTTGGGGATATTTTTTGGCCGCGTCCCTCGGAGCGCGGCGATTCCCGTTTCCCTGATCCGAGAGGGGAGTTCCGTCTTTGGCAAATTTGGAGAGACATTCTGCGGCTTTATGCCCAAATTTTCCGCAGCGTGTGCAATTCCCGTTCAGGGATACCTTCCTCTCTCCCACCTGCTTGCAATTTCGCTTGATATGCCCTTCCTGGCCACATAGATAACATCGAGGTCGTTGCCCTCTGTCCCCACTTCCCAGGGTGCGTCCTGTTCTTAAAGCTGCTGCAAGCGCAGTAGCGTGAATTTTGGCCTTTTCCTCTTCCTCTACCAAGGGGCCCTGGCACAGGCTTCTATTATCCGGGTGATAGAGGCCCCTGGCGGCAGAGTCGCTATTAGCTGCTCACAAGCCATATTAGCATTCTGCACAGCAATTTCCTTAGTTAGCAGAGCCTTTAGATCAGGGGTAACATTAGGAGCAGCCTCAATAGCTTCTCGGAGCAGATCAACAAACATAAAAAAATGTTCATTGGGTTTCTGCATAATTTTAGTATATGGTGGGCTAGGTGCTTGTATTTGTGGCAAGGCTAAAAAAGCCGCCAATCCAGCATTTTTAGATTGCTGCAACACTCGTGTATGCAAAGCAGCTTGTGTGGGCGGGTCGCGGTATTGACCCATTCCCATAAGGGCATCAAGGGTAGCAAATTGTAACGGATCACCCTGAGGTAAATGAACATTCTCTAGCATTTTTACTTCAAGTTGTTCCTGCCACTTCGCTACCCACAACATAAATGTAGTAGAGTATAAGATAAGCTCCATTATGGCTCTTAAATCAGCGAGAACAAGCTCATTATATCTAATTAAAGATATTACCTGATTTCTTACCAACTTATTAGCATGACCATATTCCACAACATTTTTTTGTATTCCTTGCACCACTTTCCAATCCAGAGGTTCCCATGCGGGCTGTCCCTGCCTAACTACCACAGGTGCAGCCAAAGGAGAAAAGGAAAAGTCTCCCTCAATAGTACAATTTTCAACCAACCCCCGATACCGCTTATGAGTGCTAAAATTAGGATTTTTAGGTGCATTTTCATTAGCCCTAGGAGCATTATTTCGGCTTAGTACCAT
This sequence comes from Caprimulgus europaeus, assembly GCA_907165065.1. The sequence continues at coordinate 1,872,710 of OU015555.1, read as the reverse complement.
TCCCCCCTGTGACCCTCGTCTGTTAACCTTCTCCAATTCTAAAAAAAATTCATCAGTGTTTTTTAACCCCTCAATTATTGACTTATGTGCATTTTTATATGCAGCCTTTATGTCCTTTCTTGCCGATCCTCGGTCCAGCCGCTCCGTTTGCTGCAATAGTTCCGTCATCGTTCTGCGCTGAAGTCGCAATGCTCTCCGGAGGTCGGTAGATGGCGCAGGAGACCGTTCATCGTCGCTTTCGGGCGGTAATGGTGGGAGATCGTTTAAAGGATTCAGATCAATGTCCATTTCTTCCGCGGCTGGGGCTGATGGTTGGGGGTTAGAAATATCTGATCGCTCCTTCCCTTTACTGTCCGTTTCAGTGCATGGAGGAGCTTTATCGCCATCGGGATTCCATGGCGGGAGTCCAGTGTCATAACCCCAAGCTATCTGCTCAGCCCGTGACATAACTGGACAAGCAATCGGAGGGTAATCAGGGGGGTCCTCTATAGGGGGCCGATCATCGCCTAGACCCTCACTGTTCGAGCCCCCCTGGTTATCTTGGTTCTTCTCTGGAGACCGCACCGCAACCCTTATAGCTGCAGCGACGTGTTCCTCACCATGTAGTTGATCAATCACAGTTTTTACAGTACGATAAGTTTTAGCAAGGTCCTTCGCCCCTTTCATCCCGACGTGGACACTTTCCCAAAGTTCTGCACCAATCATTTGCCAAGTGTCCGTGCTATAAACGTCCTGTGTAGTGGAGAGAAGACCTCTACGCTTTCCCCAGCATAACAACTCCACTAATGCTGCACGTTGAATTTGTGTTTTAGTCCTTTCTGCTAACGCCAGGAGACTGTCTAAGAGCCCCTTCTCCACTGCTGATGAGGTAATCCCCATCCTGCTCTTTTGACTCTTGACTCACCGGTCAAAATCCCCGTGCACGGTTCTCCGCCTTTCTTCTGGCTCCCAGCTTATCTCCGCTGGCATCAGCAGGATGCCTCGCTGCTCCACGGAACGGTCAGAACGCGTCCCCAATACACATGTCGGGGTCACCAATTGTCGGGGGCTTCTCAGGTGAGCGAGAAAGAACAATTCACACATCTATGAGATGCAAGCTCTATCCCCTTTATTATCAGAAAGCTGCTTGTTATATACCCCTTTGTGTTCCGTATACGTGTCCATGCACCAAGCATGCTACAAAACTAATTTATTATTGGTTACTAGCTACTGTTCACATGGTGACCCCTCAGCCCCACTGGTTTGTTCTTATCTTGGTTTCAGGTTCGCTTCCTTGCCGCAATATCCTGTTTTTTAAGCTCAGTTTATCATTACGCAACGTAGCCACATTCCTTCACTGCAGCCCATCCCCCCATAACACAGCTGCAAGCATCCTAGCTAGTATCATAGTCATGTAATATTGCTAAGGCCCAAACACATGGCCAGCAGGCCAAGGGAGGTTCTCCTCCACCTCTGCTCTGCCCCGGTGAGGCCACATCTGGAGTACTGTGTCCAGTCCTGGCCTTCCCAGTTCAAGAAAGACAGTGATCTTCTGGAGACAGTCTAGCAGAGGGCCACAAAGATGTTGGGGGGCTGTGGTGTGAAAGGGGTTGTAGGGCAATTTGGCAGGAAATAAACCCCCTTGTGTTCCAACTCACCCTCAGATCACTGGAGGAGCTGGGGGCGGCTGGGCTTAGATCCTGAGTGATGCCCAAGTGAGCACTATTGGTCCAACAACTGCGCATGCACCGAACAGTGCATTGCACTGCTGCACTCACAATTCATGGCCTCACACGGCTGAACCTGCAGCCTTCAGTGGTGTCCCGTGGGGCACGGGGTTTGTGTGGCTGGCTGTGGACAGACACATTTGATGAGACACCACAAGTCCGGGAGCGTCAGTGCCGGAATCACTCCACAGTGTCCTGCACCAGTTGGCCAGTCACCATCTATGGACTCTCCCGGCCTGATCAGGTGGCAGCCCAGTGAGAAATGGTGCAGCAAGTCTGTAAGCAAATGAAAGCACCTTTAAAACAGCAACAGGATGAATACAGACTCGTATGGATTGCTGGTGATAAACCACTGTCTGCAGAAGTATATACAAGCATTAAGGGTACAAGTCTCAGTCTTACCCGAAGGTGTCCCAATGAGGGGAAGAAAGGCTCAGGCTGTTGGCTCGTCCCAGGGGTCAGAGGTCTGCGATGGAGTCATCCCTGACTTGTCGGTGATGGCATCTTCCTTGACTGTGCTGGTGTCTTCCCTGATTCCCTCCTCTCTTGGAACTATTTTCATATCATTACCTCCAGTAATTACTCCACACCAGGCCCCAAGAGTTGTGGTGAATGGAGTTAAATCCAGTTGGTGGCCTGTCACAAGTGGTGCTCCCCAGCGCTCAGTACTGACTTAAGCTCTGTTGAACGTCATTATCAATTATCTTGATGAGCAGATGGAATGTATCCTCAGTAAGTCTGCAGATGACACAAAGGTGGGTGGGTGTGTTGATCTGCTCGAGCGTAGGAAGGATCTGCAAAGGGATCTCAACAGGCTGGATCAATGGGCCAAGGTCAGTTCTATGATGCTCAATGAGGCCAAGGGCTAGGTCCTGCATCTGGGTCCCAACAACCCAATGCAATGCTACAGGCTTGGGAAAGAGTGGCTGGAGAGCTGCCTGGCAGACCTCATTCATGGTTATAAATATACAAAGGGTGAGTGCCACGAGGATAGAGCTAGATTCCTCTCAGTGAAAACCAATAAGACAAGGGGCAATGGGTGCAAGCTGGAACACAGGAGGTTCCACTTAAACTTGAGAAGAAATTTCTTTACAGTGAGGGTGACAGAGCACTGGAACAGGCTGCCCAGGGAGGGTGTGGAGTCTCCTTCTCTGGAGACATTCAAAACCCGCCTGGATGCCTTCCTGTGTGAACTCATCAAGGTGTTCCTGCTTCAGCAGCGGGATTGGACTAGATGATCTTTCAAGGTCCCTTCCAATCCCTGACAGTCTGTGATTCTGTGATTCTGTGAAAAGGACCTGAGGGTGGTGGCTGACAGCCAGCTTAACATGAGCCAGCAGTGTAGCGAGGTGGTGAAGGCCAACGGCTTCCTGTCTGTATTAGGAATAATGTGGCCAGCAGACCAGGGCAGGGATCCTCCCCCATACTTGGCACTCTTGAGGCTGGACCTCAATTCTGTGTAAACCTTTGGGACCCTCTACAAAATCATTGAGGCACTGGAGCGTGTCCAAAGAAGAGCAGCTAGAGCTGGTGAAGGGTCTAGAGCACGTGTGTTATGAGGAGTGGCTGAGGGAACTGGGCTGAGGGGGACTGGAGAAGAGGGGACTCCAGACTTGGCAGGGCTGGGTTTACATTTGGACTTGATGAACTTAAAAGTTTTTTCCACTCAAAATGACTCTGTGATTCTATAATAATCAGCATGGCTGCCGTACCTGCCCTCCCATGTGTTTTGCTCCTAGCGACATAACACCTTGGAAACTTTTCTTTCACAGCCCAGAAACCATGAGACTGTGCGTACTTAGACAAGTACCAGTCCCCTCACTCTCTCCTTCTCACCACAGCCTAGCTTAGAGTGGAAACTATCCAGCAATTGCTGCAACAAGGGAGATGCCAGGACAGAAGAATATTGCTGGCCCTCACCTTCCCTTGGCAGCCTTAAGGTTACGATGGTTGGTAAATAAAAAAAAATATTTATAGAAGTTTGTATTGCTAAATAATATTTGCAAATTTTACAAGGAAGATTCTATGACCACGATAGTAAATCCCAAGTGCTCTGTGTCACTGTCAGGTATGAAGTAAGCAGTGACAGGAAAAGCTGGACAACTCAGGACGCCGTGGTGACCATAGGACACCCCCAGTCACCCCAGCAATGAGAGCAGCAGCAGAGGTCTGGAGACAGGTCTGCCAGATCAACAACTCAGGAACATAAGTCAACACAAGCATCTCAACATCAATACCTCCTAACCCTAACCCTAATCCTAACCCTAACCCTAAACCTAACCCTAATGACACCCTAACCCTAAACATAACCCTAACTTTAACCCTTATCCTAACCCTAACCTTAACCTATCCCTCATCTTAACCATAACACTAACCCTAACTGTAAGCCTAAAGCTAAAACTATCCCAAACCATAAACACTATCCCTAACAGCACCATAACCCTCAAGTTAACCCTAACCCAAACCCTAGTCCTAATGAACAGAAGCCTAAACCCTAACACAAACCTGGTTACACCCCGGTCATATCAGCCACTTCCAAAGTTGTGTACAAGCACTTCAGCAGCAACACACTGTAACCTTAAACCTAAAAGTAAGCCTAACCCTGTCCCTAAAACTTACACTAAACCTCGCCCAGCTCCTAGCCCTAATCATAAACCAAACCCCTAACCTTAACCCTAACCATAACTCTACCCCTAAATCTTACCGCAATCCTAACAGTAAACCTAATCCCAACCCTAAATGAATCCATAACCCTGATAGTAAAAACACAATAAACCTCCCCCTAAAACAAACCCTCACCCCAAACTTAAACTTTCACCCTAAACTCTCAGGAAAAACCTTAACCAGCAAACAAACAGTACCTTACACTAAACCTAAAATTTAACCCTAATCCAAACTCCAATCCTAACCCAAACCTTTAAACCTCACTCTAACACTAACCCTAAATATAAACTAAGACTAACCCTAATGGAACCCTCACCCTAATCCTAAATATAAACCCAACTGTAAACTTAACCCTGTCCCTGTCCCTAACCCCAACCTACCCCACAAATTAACACAAGCCCTAATCATAATTTACCTGATTGTACCCTAAGCCTAAAACGAAACCTAAGCCTAAACCTATCTCTAATATTTACATTAAACCTAACCCTACTCCTACTTCTAACCGTAACCGTAACCATAACCTGAACCCTAACCCTAAGCCTAACCTAAATTTAGCACCAAACCTAACACTAACCCTAAATTTAACCTCTAACTATTGTTGTAAACATAAAACTACCTGTAACCATGACTCTAATCACTAAAAGTACTTCTAACCATAAGCTTAACTATTACCCTAATATTAACCTAAAGCCTAACCCTAAGCCTAAATATAATGGAATCAAAAACCCAACCTGAACCGAAACCTGTACCCTAACCCTAACCTTAAGACTCAGCTAAACTCTTACACTAACTCGAACCCTACCCCTCAACATAACCCTACCCCTCAACTTAACCCTAACCCTAAATCTTAACTATCTTTAGCAACAAATCTAAACACAACCATAATGGCATTCAAAACCTAACCGGAACACTAACACTAACCCGTACCCTAACCCTAAAGGCACTATAAAGCTCACCTTAAAACTAAACCAAACCTGTTCCCTAAACTTACATTCGAACCCTAAATCCTAACCCTCACCCTTAGTCCTAAAACTAACCCTTAATTTAACCCTACACCTAAACTTTAACCATAATGATAACTCTAACCCATATCCAAATCTTTACACCTGACCCGAAACTGAACCCAGAACTATCATACTCACTATAATTTATAACCATCATTCTAACTCCCTAAACCTAATTTAGCCTAAGCATAACTATAACCTTATAGCACCCTAAACCTTCCCTTAACCATAACTGTAACAGGAAGGAGAACACAAACCTGTTTTACACCCTTACATTAAACCTAAAAAAACCCCAAACCTGAGCCCTAACCCGAGCCCTAACCCAAAACCTCAACCAAACGATAACTCCAACCTTCAAACTAACCTTAACTCTAATCTAATCCTTACCCTAACCCTGGTTACTCTGATGAGATCCCTAACCGTAACCCTAACTCCAACACTAACCCTAACCCTAAACCTAAATGCAAACCTAACAATAACACTAACTGTACCGTAGCCCAAACCAAACCTAATCCTCTCCTGAATCTTGACCCTAATCTTAAACCTAAACCTTACTCTAACCCTAACCTAATTGTCACCTTAACAGTAACACTAACCTTAACCCTAAACATAACCACAAAACCTAACCCTAACCCTAATGGCACTGTAACACTGACCATAATCCTAACCACAAAAACATATCCTGAACCATAAACCCTAACCCTAACAGCACCATAACCCCAAACTTAACCCTAACCCAAACCCTAGCCCTAAAAGACCAAACCCTAACCCCTAACCCTAACTCAGTTACACACTGGTCATATCAGGCACTCGGGGACTTGTAACAGCAGAAGCACCAAGGCAGCAAGACACTGTAACCCTAAACCTAAACCTAAACCTAACTGTATCCATAAACCTAATAATAACCCTAACTTACTCCTAACCCTAAGCCCTAACATCAACCCAAATCCTAAACCTAACTGTAACCATAACTGTAGCCCTAACCATAAACCTCACCCTAAACCTAATCAAAATAATTACCCTGATCCTAAACCTCACCCTAACCCTAACCATCAACCTACACCTAAATTTGGACCCTAAAACTAAGAGTTCCTTTCCCTAAACCTAAACTTAAAATCTATTCCAAGCTCTAAACCTAACCCAAACCTTTAACCATCACCCTAACAGTAACCATAAATAGAACCTAAGACTAACTCTAATGACAGCCTCATGCTGACCCTAAACAGAAGCCTACCCATAAAACTAGCCCTATCCCTGACCCTAACCCTAGCCTAGCCCACAACTTCACCCAAACTCTAAACCTAATGGACCTAACTCTAAACCCTAACCCTAACGCTAATCCACACTCAACACCTAAGCCAAAACCTAAACATGACTCAATCCCTAAAATCTAACTCTACTCAAAACCCGAGCCTTAACCCCTAAATTTAACCAAAACCATAACCTTAACATTTAACCCTAACTCTGACAATAACCCTAAATCTAACCTCAAACTATAATCCTCAACCTAAAACTAATCATAACCGTAACACTAATCCCTAACCCTAACTCTACTCATAAATCCTAGCATTAACCTAAAGCCCAATGCTAACCCTAAGAGTGATCCTAACACTATTCCTAACTCCAAATCTTACCCTGATTCTAACACTAAATCTAACCAGAACCCTAATGACATCCAAAACCTGAACTTAACCCTACCCATAACTGTATCACTAACCCTAACCAAACCTGAACCCTCAACTTCACCCTGACCCTAGCACTCATCCTAACCCTAAATCTTACCCTAATTTTAAAACTAAATCTAATGTAACCCTAATGGCATGCAAAACGTAATTGTAACCCTGTCCCTAACCCTAACCTAAACTTCACCCTAACACTAACCTTAACCCTACCCCCAATTTAGCCCCAACCTAATCCCTGATCACAGAATCACAGAATGTTAGGGATTGGAAGGGACTTCCAAAGATCATCTAGTCCAATCCCCCTCATCCTAATCCTAACCTTAAAACTAACTGTACCATAGCCCTAACCCTAATCCCAGCCTACTCCTCACATTAAACATAACCCGAACCCTAACCCCCAGTGCTAACCTTCATGTCATTGTAACCGTAACTCTAACCCTAAATCTAAACCTAAGCCTAACCCAAACTCTGACCTGAACCCTAACACTGAGCCTAACAACCCTCACCAGAAACCCTAACCCTGGTTACACAATGGCCAGAGCAGCAACTCAGGCACTTGTGACAGCACAGGCACCTCAGTGGCAACACTGGCACCCCAACCATAACCCTAAGCCTAACCCTAAGCCTGACCCTTCCCTTGATGGTGTCATTAACCCTAAGCCTAACCCCTAACCCTAAGCCTAACCCTGGTTACACACCGACCACAACAGCAACTCAGACATTTCTGACAGCACAAGCACCTCCACGGCAACACACCCCATACCAAACCCTGACCTTGCCCCTCAGCTGGCAGGGGCATCCTGGGAGGCTCTTGCTTTGACTCACCTGCTGAATCTGTCACACAGATATGTTGGACCTTTCCTTGAATTAATTTTGTACCTTTTGGGTTTTGAATTGTTTCTCTGGAAACATGGCAACTCATGTCCTAGAAATGGCAATTCATTATTTTTGATGGGAGTGTTGAGGACAAGGTCAGATTAAAATGCCTGCATGGTGCATTGGTATTTGCAGCCTTGGGGAGAAGGTTTGGAGGTATTAGAAACAAGGAATGATAGAATGGTTTGGATTGGAAGGGATCTAAAAGATCATCTGGTTCAACTCCCCTGCCATGGACAGGGACATCATAGAATCACAGAATAAGAGTACCTGGTTGTAAGGGACATCAAGGAACATCAGGTTAAACAAAAGCACAGCCTTGAAGAGATGGCCTGGCATCCTCTCCAGATGAATCTGAAAGAACTGCACCATGGTGATGGAGTTCATCTGTTTTTCAGCCTATCCAGGACTTCCTGCAGGGTGGCCCTTCCTTCCAAAGTGTCTCCTTCCCCACTCAGTTTGATATCATCAGTAAACTTCATCAGGGTGCAATTGATCCCATCACCCAGACCACTTATGTAGATATTAAACATTGCTGGACCGAATATTGATCCCTGGGGGACCCTAATTGGTGACCCCAGTAAACATCTTTCACTAGGTCAGGTTGCTCATAGTTCCTGACCTTGGACACTTCCAAGGGGCATCCACAACATCTCTAGACAACCTGTTCCAGTGTCTCAGAAATAATTGTCTCCTTACATCTAATCTAAACCTGCCCTCTTTCCCTTTAAGGCCATTGCCCTTTGTCCTGCCAATAAAAAGTCTCACAGTGTATTTCTTGGCCTATGACCATAACATTTACATCTGCAAACACCTTGGTGAGTGCCCAGTGTCAAATCCTTCAAGATGTGAAGCACATGGACTGAAACACCTGGAGGCTGAGAGCCATGGGCTCAGTGGTGGGGAGCCTGAGGACAGTATAGGAGTAGCCTGAGAGTGCTTGAAGGGAGGTTTCAGAGATGGTGGAGCTTTTCTTTGTAGTGGAAAACAGGGTGAGAAAGAAATAATGCCAAAAAACACAGGTGGGGAGGTGCAGAATGGACACAAGGAGAAAGAAAGATGAGTCCAAGGGCAGTGCTGTGGTGCAACACATAACCCAGAAAGAGTCTGGATCAGCCCAAGGCTTTGCATGTCAAGGAAAATGCAGGGAGGATGGAGAGGAATCATAAAAGGAAGGTGAGAGCAAGGTGGGTCAGCTGGGTGTGTGACTCCAGCCTGCAGGGAAAGAGGCACAGGTGATGTGAGACCATAGGACAGTCTGTGGTGGAGATGAGAGAGGGATGTGGAAAAGCTGAAATTCCTGTGGTGATGGCTGTTTCTCTGCCACTGATGCCTATGAGGAGACAATTCCTTCTTCCAGCACTGGGGCCTCCTGGCTTCTTTGGTCATAACTAGGAGCTTGGGAAGTGTCATCCCATAGTCCTGCCCTTGGCATTGCCCATCTCCACATCACACTGCACCAGGAACAGCCCTGAGGAATGAGTGAGGGACAGGATCTCCCTTCCCAGGGGCTGGGGATCAGGGCCTGGGCCTTTGGTTAATGGGCTCAGGGCTTGGCCCTTTGAATTAATGAAACACATCCAGGTTTCCTCAGCATCAGAGCCACCTTTACCTTGCTTTCCCTGACCTGTCATCACTGCCTCCTGTTTTCTGCTCTAACTGGACCCTGGAGATGCGTTCCCAGTAGTGTCCCTCAGTGGGACCCATTAACACTGCAAGAAACTTTGGAGGTTGTACTGACAATTCCTTCTGGAGAGGTTTCTTCAACTTCCTCTCAATATCTCATGAACTCAGCGTAAAAACCCACGTGAGGCAGTTATTAAAATATCTTGTTCTGGGCTTCTGCTGCTGAGCTGGGCTGAGCTCCTGGGCTGGAGGGAGCTCATGACAAGCTGTCTCTCTGCAGCTCTGCCCAGGGGCAGCTCCTCTGCAAAGCGCAGCAGGGAGAAGGGCACTGCCAGGGTGTCTGAGGGAGAGGAGCAAGGCAGAGAGAGAGCTGGAAGGTGGTCAGGACTGAGAGGATGACTGCGAGCTCACTGCAGGAGAAATCTCTGCAGCCCTTGGCACGGTAAGTCTCTGGGTGCAGGGCAATGCAGCTGGAGTTCCTGGAGGCATCTCCTCAAGCTGGCACAGCCCACAGCTTAGGGGCTGTGTGAGGCTGGGGGGCTCTTGTAGGCCATTGGGAATGGTGTGAGAGCGGGTGTGCAGCCAGGGGTGCCCAGGGCTGTCCTTCCCAGCAGGGTCCCTGCACTCCAGGGGCTGTGTGCCGGGGCAGGGACTCTGCTGCCTGCCAGGGTCAGCTCTCAGCCTGCCCGGGGAGCTCCTCCCAGTGCTGCAGGGAGAAGCTGTGTTTGGCAGGAGCCAGCCCTGGCAGGGCAGGGTCCTGCTGTTGAGAGGGGGCTGTGTAGGTCAGGGCTGCTCACAGCTGCAGACCAGTACAGCACATTGCCAGGAGATTTTTCAAGCAGCACAGCAAGGCAGGGGCTCCCTGAAATGGAAGGTTCCTCTTCTATCCATCTTCTACTCTACGTTATCTGGGTGGGTAAGGTGTTGACACCCTCTAGAGAATATCTCATCTCCAGGAGCCCTGACTGTCTGATTTGCCTGCCCTGCTGGTCTTGTGAGCTGCCCCCAGAAAGGCAGAGCTCTGCTGTACGATCCCAGGGAGTGCTGAGGCTTTCCTTGGTGAAGGGTGCTCTCCTCTCAGAGACATTTGCTTCTCTCTCAGAGGGGTCTTGACCTGCTCTCTCCATCACAGACACACCTATGGGGTAGAAGATGGAAGAGCTAACAGATCAGTTTTCTAAAACAGTGCTCCCATGCTCCTGTATGACTGTTTTGGTCATTCTTTAAAAAAAAAAAAAAAAAAAAAAAAAAAATAGGGTTTTGGCTGTTTTTTTACCCCCAAGGCAGCACGAGGGAATGTGAAGGGTAGGTGGGTAACAAACTGATGGACACTGCAGCTCTCTTCGCTCTACATTAAGCTACAGAGTGCTGATCCCTGTTGCCTGCTCTGTCTCAGGACTCTTCACATTTTCAGTCATAAAAATGAGCATTTCTACCCCTGGAAAGAGCAATCACTACATTTGATGGTGAAAAATGAAAACCATAAAATATTCTTATAAGGACATGCTGAGCCTCTCTTGTGCAGCCCACGTTCTTCAGAGTCATGAGTGCAGATACTGAACTTTGCCAATACAGGTGGGTTCCATCTGACATCCCTTGTGAACGGTGGAGCTGTCACAAAGCAGCTCCAGGTACCCACTGCAGCAGAGAAAAGCTGACTCCTCAGCTCCTCACAGCACACTCAGCCAGCACAAACCACAGAAAATAAATGCATTTCTCCTGGGGGGGATCTCTGTGAACAAGGGAGTGGCTTTGCTCAGAGGAGTCTGTCCTAAGTTTTCTCTCTCCTTTCCTTTTTGAACAGTGTCTTTGTGTGACAAAAGAGCAAATGACCAACAGCAGCTCCATCACCCAGTTCCTCCTCCTGGCATTTGCAGACAAGTGGGAGCTGCAGCTCCTGCACTTCTGGCTCTTCCTGGGCATCTACCTGGCTGCCCTCCTGGGCAACGGCCTCATCATCACCACCATAGCCTGTGACCACCACCTCCACACCCCCATGTACTTCTTCCTCCTCAACCTCTCCCTCCTTGACCTGGGCTCCATTTCCAGCATTGTCCCCAAATCCATGGCCAATTCCCTCTGGGACACCAGAGCCATCTCCTACCCAGGATGTGCTGCCCAGCTCTTTCTGTTTCTCTTTTTCATTTCAGCAGAGTATTGTCTTCTCACTGTCATGGCCTATGACCGCTACGTTGCCATATGCAAACCCCTGCACTATGGGACCCTCCTGGGCAGCAGAGCTTGTGTCCACATGGCAGCAGCTGCCTGGGGCACTGGGTTTCTCACTGCACTGCTGCACACAGCCAATACATTTTCACTACCCCTCTGCCAGGGCAATGTCCTGGACCAGTTCTTCTGTGAAATCCCCCAGATCCTCAAGCTCTCCTGCTCACACTTCTACCTCAGGGAAGTTGGGCTTCTTGTGGTTAGTGCCTGCTTAGCATTTGGGTGTTTTGTTTTCATTGTGGTGTCCTATGTGCAGATCTTCAGGTCTGTGCTGAGGATCCCCTCTGAGCAGGGACGGCACAAAGCCTTTTCCACGTGCCTCCCTCACCTGGCTGTGGTCTCCCTGTTTCTCAGCAGTGGCATTTTTGCCTACCTGAAGCCCCCCTCCATCTCCTCCCCATCTCTGGATCTGGTGGTGTCAGTTCTGTACTCGGTGGTGCCTCCAGCAGTGAACCCCCTCATCTACAGCATGAGGAACCAGGAGCTCAAGGATGCCCTGAGAAAAATGATGTCTGGAAGTTTTTCAGAAGCAATAAAGGGCCTGTTTTCTTCTGCACAGTGTTCATGATGTAACTCATTACAGGCCCAGCCTTCTCAGGTTTTTGGTGGTGATGGCCTTGGTCTGAGGTTTCTTGTTTTTATTGTGATAATATTGTTCAAAATAAAATGTTATTATTCAACCCACTTCCAATTCAGTGTCTACTTATAGATAGGATTGTGGAAATGAGGTGTTAAAAATCACTGGAAAACCAGTGAACCCGTCACTCCAGCAGTGAACCCCCTCATCTACAGCATGATGAGGAGGAGCTCAAGGATGCCCTGAGGAACCTGATAACTGGGTGCTATTCTGAAGCAATAAACTTCCTGTCTTCTTCTGCAAAGCAGTTACAATGTAATTTAGGGCAGGCCCAGCCTGTCTTTTGAATTGTTTTTATCTGCTTTTGATGATGTCTTTTACTTGTGGTCATGTTGGCATCTCCTTTTTAATTCACTCTCTGCTTTTCTTTTCTGACTGAGTGGCTGTGTAAATGAGGACTCCCGCTCCCTGTATATTTCATCCAAATAAAGGGATTTCCAGTGATATATTTTTTTCCTCACAGTCTTCCACAAGACTTTTTTGGAGCTGCAGGGACAGTTCCTGTGTTCATAGGTGCAAGGAAAAAGAGTCTCAGCATGACAGCACTGCCAGGGAGCACCAGCACTTGATATTAAAAGCTGTTTTATTCCCACTTCCACACTCTCTTTCTGACCACTTGTGTTGGTGGAAGGCCTGAGTGCTCTGCCAGCTTGGTGACAGTCCTGCTGCCTGGTAGTTCTGTGAGCACAGGCAGGGACAGGCAATGGGCACCTCTGTGATAGAGCTGGCCTCCATAACAGCATTTCCAGAAAGAAAGGTGATGTCCTCAGGGCAGTGCCTGAAGGCTTCCATCTTCTTCCAAAGTTTCTCTCAACAATATTCCCACAAAAGCTTGAAAGCTTTGCTCGGTCTCTTCTCAGCACCTGAGGTTCATGGACTCATCCTCAAATATACCATGGACTCATTAAAATGCCAAAAGCCCTAAAAAGCCATGTCTCTCCCATCATTTTCTTCAAGAATTGAAGACTTGTAGAGCTAGAGAGGTTTCAGGAGGGAAGGTAAAGTGGACACTTTCAATGAGCACTGGTGGTGGTTTAACCACAGACAGAACATGCGGTGCTGCACTCACTCTCCCCACCTGGTGAGATGGGATCGGAATCACAACAAAGGGGGCACAGATTAGGATGAAGAACAGGGACAGCTCCCTCACCAGTTATGATCACAGCTAAAATAGACTCGATTTGGGGAAGAAAAATCCATTTAATTTGTTGCCATTCATCGGAGTAGCACAGTGAGACACAACAACCACATCTTAAGGCACCTTCCCCCCACCCCTGCATTCTTCCCAAGCTCAGATTGCTTTGCTCCAGATTTCTCCACCTTCTACCCCCCAGCAGCAAAGGGGAGAGGGAATGGAGGTTGGAGTTGGTTCACCATTGTCACATGAAAGCCCAGGGACAAAGTGTTCCAACGTGAGCTTCCCATGGAGTCACAGACCTCCTCGGGCACAGCTCCCGGCTTTGGCATAGAGACGTCCATGGGCTGCAGATGGGCCTCTGCTCCAGCGCACCTCCTCAGCCCCACAGCTCTGGGAGTCCCCCCAACTCTGGCATTAGAGTGACTCTGGGGTCTCCATTCCATCCTTGGGCTCATCTTTTCTGCTCCAACATGGAGTCCTCCATGGTCTACACATGGGTATCTGCTCTGCTGTTGAACCTCCATGGTCTGCAGGGACTTCCTTTGCATTCTTCTACTCCATGCAGTTGAACTGGGTGTCTGAGGTTCTCTGTCCTCCCCTCCTCCTCCTTCAACCTGGCAATGAAGCTCACTCTTTCTTTAGGCCAATTTAGGTCTTTTGTTCAGGTCAATGTCCTCTCCTCCAGGTTCTCTCCACTTTCTTTTTCTTTTTAAAGACAGTCCTTCCCCTCACAAATATGGATTCACAGAGGTGTTTTTTTTATTACTAATTATCTTAGTATGGGCTTCTGGGGGGTACAGCTTGGAGCCTGGGGAGCTTTCTCAAAGCTTCTCACAAGGTGGCCCCTTCCCCCACTACCAAAAACGGCCCCCACATGCACACAAACCCAACACAGCAGCTGTGTGAGCTATCCCACCATGTCTCTGTAATCACAACAAGATCATGGCCCTGTGACCACACACAGATCTCCAGTTCTTCCTGTTTATTTCCCAGGCTGTGTGCATTGGTGCACAGGTATTTCAGTGAGGTAGCTGAGCATGGAGATTTCTGGCTCCAGTCAGATGTGATGGTGTGACTGTTGCCATTTTGGATCTCTTTCCCTGAGCCCTTCAGTTTAAAGCCCATCTCACCAGGTTGGATGGCCTGCTACCAAAGATACCCTGACCTCTTCCACACAGGTGAACTCCATCACTGCCTAACAGGTTGCAATCAAATAAACTGCCATTACCATAAAAGCTGAAACCCTCATGACATCACCAGCCCCATAGCCAGGAGTTCATATGGAATAGACGTCTGTTACTGTCTGACCCCTTTCCTCTAACTGGAAACATGGAAGAGAAGATGACTTGGGCACCAATATTGTTCACTGCAGCCCCCAGGGATTTATAGTCTTTCCATATTCTACCCAGATTAGGGCTTGTGGTGTCATTCATCCCCACATGGAAGAGCAATAGGGGACAGTAGTCTGTTGTCTTGACAAGTTGGGGCACCCTCTCTGCAATGTCATGAACCTTTCCTCCTGGAAGGCAGCACACCTCTGGTGATTCTCTGTCAGGTCAGCAGATGGGTCTGGACTCTCGGCTGGTGTGATATTGTCGCTGGTGCACTGTTGTGGTAGTGATGGGAACCTGCTGTTCTTTGACTCTCAGCAGTGCCATAACTGAAGAGTCCTCTGAAAGACCAGAAAATGTGGACAACTGTTTGATTTCCTCTTTGTCCACGGCAGCTCTACCAAAAGCCCACTGGTACTTTCTTGGGTTCTTAAAATATATTCTCCTAAGGAAATCTCTGCCAAGGACACAAAAAGCACCCGGGCCACTTACACGGGGTGCTTTGCTTATTTCAGCCTCCAGTGCAGTCAGCTGTTGGGACCTCCCTGTCTCTCCAGATATAGACATGGGTTCTGGCCCTTTAAAGTTCTGATGGCATCAGGGTGCATTGGGCACCAGTGTCCACTAAAGTCCTGGAGATCTGATGTGCCAGGCCACTAAATCGTCACAGTCCAATAAACTCAGGAGCCCCTTTCCTCCACCTGGCTGGAGGCAGGACCTCTCTGATGCTGGTCATCATATCTGTCATCGATGAATGGGTATGTGTGGTACACACGGGTCACAATCCCATTGTGGTCAGTCAATGATGGTGAATATATATCAAAAAGTTCTTCTCATGGGATTGGGAGTAAAATCAACCTTTCTACTCTGATTGAGGAACAGGTTTCTGGCAAGTGGAGCAGCAATTCTCTTAAATTAACCCTCAGTTGCATTTATTTTCCCTCAAGTACTGGATAGCCCTCTCCATGATGGTCCACTTGCCTGACTCCCTTACAACATCTTCTTCGAAGAGATACCTTTCCCTCATGCCTGACACATGTTGTCCCCAGAGGCTGAGGGCTTGTGTCTTTTTTCCAATTGCTTTGTCAACGTCCTCTTCCCTGGAAAGGGATCCCAGCTGCTTGGCTTCCCCACCCGCTAATTCCAAGCTACTGGTCCCATTACTCCACATAGGAACAGTGGGAGAGTTTAACAGCCACTTGCAGCACAGTCTCCCCACCCCCTTTCCCCCCCTCCCCCCGCCCACTTCCCTCCCTCCCCCAAACCCTGGGAAAAGGGGAGAGAATTGGAGGGATAAAGGTGAAGAGACCTGTAGGTTGAGATAAGAACAATTTAATAATTAGAGTAAAAATGAAATTAAAATAATAAGAATAATAAGAGTAATAATGATAACAATATATGAGTGATGCACACTACAGTTGCTCATCACCCGCTGATAATGATCATGAAAGAGCAAAAAGGAACCCTGAAACTGAAATTGCAATGGCAGAAAAGCGAGCCTGAGTGATTCCCAAGAGAATCTCCCCCCCTTTCCTGTCAGCCCCAGTTAACATAATAAATAGGACATGATATGATATGGAATATCTTTTGGGCATATGCAAATGTCAGTTCTGGGTTTTACTAACTGATGCACTTTTCTTCTGCACTCCTCCCTTCCAGTCCTCTGTTCTTGGAAACTGCCCAAGCACGGTGGCCTTGGTAGTTATCAACATTTCTGGTCATGACAATCCTCACTGATACCAAAGCACAGTGCTTTCTAACTACTAAGAAGAAAATTAACCCTATCCTAGCCAAAACCAGCACACCTTGCAACTCATGTGCTCATCTTTCTCAGATCAGGGTAGGTTTCCCATCCCATTTTCTCATGTCTTCTCCATGGTCATGCAAGTAAAACCACAGTGACCCTGTTGGTGTAGGCCATCTCCTTTGCACAGGAGGATGCTCAGTTCTAGTGGCTGAGACATTGGTCTCTGTGGGTAGAGAGCATAATTGGGACACTTTATAGGTCAGTTTCTACACATCTGAAACAAGGGAGGGAGAGAGGTTTTCCTTGTATTGCCAGGGTCAGGCAGCCAGTTCATCTGGTGTTGGTCCTTCTTCGTCCTCCCATGCCAGTCCTTCCAAAGAGTTGGCATACGATGTGGGTGTGCTCCATATGAGCTTCCTCTACATGGGCATTGTGCATTGGACTTCATCTGTATTGTGGGTACCTGTGCATTGTCTGGATCATCACAGATCAGTTCTTGCACAGCCAGCTCCCTCAAGAGCTGAATACCTTTATCCATGATAGTCCATTTGCCTTCCCCTGGTCGCAATACAACATCATCCCTGGTGGGATGCCTTTCCCTCACACCTGACAGAAGACAACTCCAGAGGCTGAGGGTTTGTGGGGGTTATTTCTGATTGCTTTATCATTTCTGCCTTCTCTGGCAAGAGATCTCAGCTGCCTGGCTTCCCTCCCCTCCAGTTCCAGGCTACTGACTCCATTCTCCTTGCATCGCAGCAACCAAGTAATAATTTGCTGCCTACATGATGGCTCTAATCTTTTTGTGTATCTTGCAGCTCACTCAGGGATAAAGATCAGGTGATTACCTCAATTTCTGTCTCTTCCTTCTTGTGATACGACTGGTTTGTCTTCATCTGCTGCAAAGTAAATGCTTTTCTTTTAACTTTTTTTCTGTGTAGTGTCAATTCTTACTGGCACTGGTTGTCCCTCTAGCTCAGATTCATCACTTTTCACCAGGGTTTGTGTCATTGAGGTCTGAGTAGCTGCAGCTGTGAAGACTGGAGCAACAGGACTCTCCAGCAGGGTCTGAGTAGCTGCAATATTTGTCTCTTTAGCCAACACTTTCATTATGTTTCTGTTCATCTTTTTGTATCCACCTACCTAAAATCTTTCTCATGAGATTATTCCTTGTAGAAAGACAAGCTCCTTAGGGGGACCTTGTGCTCAGCATATGGTTGAGGAGTGTGATTTTATTGTTTATGGAACTAGATCACACTTCACTTTTCTTTGTTTGCAAGCAGGAATAATCCTTCTGTGGCTGTGTGCAGCCAGTTCTCCAAGGAGAGCAGTTGGGAGGTGGCACAAAGGAGCTGTAACACCCAGCTGCAGATGACAGTGATGCAAGTCCCAGGACAATGAGAGCAATGGTGAGGTTAGGGACATGAGGAGCATGGCTGTCCATGCAGTGTCAGACCTCAAGGAAATGTTTCTCCTACCAGTCCAGACCTCCTGAGTGGACACTCTGGAGATCATTATCACTTGGAGAATGCTACTGTAACTTCTCATTTTTAGTAAAAAAAAAGATAAAGTGAAAGAAAATGGCAAGAAGATAAATAGCTTGTTAGGGCACTTGGGGCTCATTACATCAACCTCAGATACTAAGAGAAGACTGAACAGAAAGCTCTGAAGAAGTCAAAGTCAAAAGCAAGACTCAAAGTACCTTGAAACATTCATAAGTCCCACTGAGACTCATTGCTAACAATGCCTCCCCAGGGACTTGTTAGAGCAGAGAATTGGAGGCTGTGATTGCAGATAGGCAAAGGCCCTGTGAAGGTGGCTGCAATGCTGAGAAAACCCTTTGCTTTGTTTTATGAAGCAGAAAGGCCAAGCCCTGACCCTCGGACCCTGGAAAGGCAGATCCTGAGAACCTCAAAATAAAATGTTCTCTCACCAGCCTTGGTGGCAGAGACAACTGCCATAGCCAAGAGGAGAAAGACCTCAATCCTGTTGGACCTTTCAGTCTTGCTAGAGCCATTGGCCATCTCTACTGCAGGCTGTCCTGCACTGTCCATGCCTGCATCTCTTTCCCTTCATGTTGTTGACACTCTTCTTGCTTTCCCACCTAGCTCTCACCACAGCATTTCTATGTCTTCACTGATGTCTCTCTACTTTCCCTGGCCATTCCTTGAAATGGAAAGCCATGGGCTGATCCAGACCCTCTGGGTGACCTCTTGCACAACAGTATTTCACCTTGACTGATATTTCTTTGTTCTGGCATCCAGTCTGAGCCTTCCAGGCTGCAGTGTGTGGAGGTTTGCTTTTCTTCCCACTAGCAATAAAAGCTCCATCCTGTCTGGAACCACACTTCAAGGTGTTACAGGCTACTGCTACAGAGCCCTGAGCCTCCACTTCAACAGACTAAAGAAGCCCAGGTCTCAGCCTCTCCACAGAAGTCCTAAACCCCATCCTAGCAAATTTCCTCTAAAGGCTCTTGAGTTCCTCCCCATTCCTCCATCTCAGGATGCTCCACACCCAGACACATTAGTCCAGTTATGGGCACACCAGTGCTGAGTCGAGGAGGCTGAGAACTCTCTTGTCTGGGTAGTAACACTCCTCCTTACACATCCCAGTATGCAGTTGACCTGATTAACTTGGAGCATGCACTACTCACTGACATGGCATTCCTCACCATGCCCAGGCCCTTCACCTCAGAGTCATTTCTGAGCTGTTCAGGTCCCAGCCTGCCCTCATGTTTAGCGTTATTATACCACCAAAAAAAGTGTTTGCAACTTCTTGTAAAATTTCATGAGCCATCTATTGCCAAAGCCCAGAGTTTCTCAAGGACCACCCCTTGCAGTGAAGCTCTGTTTTGACATCTTTTAATGTGTTTGTACAGATGACCCACCAGATTTGTGGTGCCTCTGTCAAGATAACAGCATGAGGAATGGCAGGGCACTACAGATAAGAGAAGGAGGTACTAGGTCCATGGAATTGCTGAACAGGGTAGGAATTCCCATGGTGACAAGCTCAGAAACACCAAATGAAGGTACAAAGGAACCCAAACAAGCGCCAGGGAGGAAAGGGTAAACAGAGATGGGTTGTTTGCATGGAAGTGTACAAGGGTAGTCAAGGGGAGCAAATTGTGAGCAGGAAAACTGGGGGAAAAGGATAGAAAAGGTAAAGCAATGAAATGATCAGGGCTGTCTGAGGGTACCTGCCAAGCAGCCCTGCATCTGAGCAACAATGCTTGGTGTGGCTCAAGAAAGTTACCCATCATCTGACCAAACTTCAATGGTCACTGGGAAATTTAATGTTGTCCCACCCATCACGAAGGGAAGATCTGTTGTGGATTGAAGTGCAGAATCATTCATGCTGGAAGGGATCTCAGAAGATCTCTAGGCCAACCTCCTGCTCTCAGCAGGGACAGTAATGAGGTCAGAGAAGGCTGCTCAGAGGACTCTCTTGATGAGGAGAAAGTTTTTCCTCCTTTGTTTCAGCTGATGACCATTTGCCTCATCCTCCCATCATGCACAACAGAAAGAGCCTGGCTCCATTTCCTTGCTGATATCCAAGAAGCTGTGGGAAGGCTGTCTTAGGTCTCCCCAAAGCCTTCTCTTCTCCTGGCTTTGCACTTTTGCAGCACAAGTGGACAATGGCACCTGGGGCTGCATTAGGAAGAGCACTCCCAGAGGGTTGGGGAGGTGATTCTTCCTCTCTCCTGAGCCCAAATACAATTTGTCTTGCTGACTTCCCCAAGGGTTCTCTGCTATACCACCTCACTTGTACTGAAGCCAAAGCTGCCCTCCACATCTTTCACCAGTCCTTTCTTCTCTTCTGATGGAAAACATCCCCAGGAGAGCCTCTCCCCATGTCAGCTCAGAGATCACCTTCCACCTTTCCTCATAACAAACCTTTTAGCAGACATCTATGGTCTTGAAAATTCTCAAAGAATTTTGTTGATCTCAAAGAAGCTGTTGGGCACCAGCTCTGGTTCCATTTGAGTTCCTTCTTCATTAACCTGGGGAAAATCTCAATATAAAGCCATTAGTATAACAGACAACAACCATAACAATGATGACATGCAATCCATTTGCTGTTTTCACCTAACATCAAATTCCCTCAAGGGCACACATTGGACTTCCCCATCCTTCTGCATCACCCACCAAGTGCACCCAGGTCCTTGAGCAAAAGCAATCCCCCAAATGAGTTTATCTTTACCCGAGGCAGGAATGATCCAGACTGCTTTTCCCAGCACATTTTTAATGTGAACCACAGAGACTCTATCCCCTTCCACAGTACATGAAAGCCTTGATTGGGCAGGGCCAGCTCGGTTGGCAGATCCTCTGGTGTTGACAAACCAAGTGGCTTTTGCTAAATTTGTGTCCCAGTGTTTGAAAGTTCCACCAGCCATTGCTCTCAGTGTGGTTTTCAGCAGCCCATTGCATCGTTTGACTCTCCCAGAGGCTGGTGCATGACAGGGGATGTGGTACACCCACTCAATGCCATGTTCTTTGGCCCAAGTGTCTATGAGATTGTTTTGGAAATGAGACTCGTTGTCTGACTCAGTTCTGTCTGGGGTGCCATGTCGCCACAAGACCTGCTTTTCAAGGCATAGAATGGTGTTTCGGGCAGTGGCATGGGACACAGCATAGGTCTCCAACCACCCGGTGGTTGCTTCCACCATGGTGAACACGTAACGCTTGCCACTGTGGGTTTGTTGGAGTGTGATACAGTCAACCTGCCAGGCCTCTCCATATTTATATTTTAACCATCGTCCACCATATCAGAGAGGTTTTAACCTCTTGGCTTCTTTTATCGCAGCACATGTTTCACAGTCATGAATAATCTGTGCAATAGTGTCCATGGTTAAGTCCATGCCTTGACCATGAGCCCATCTATATGTTGCATCTCTTCCTTGATGGCCTGAGGCATCATGGCCTTATGCTGCCAGTCCAGGTCTACTTGAGACACTTTGATCTTAGCAGCCTGGACCACCTGTTGGTTGTTCTGATGTTATTCATCTACATGACCTACTGTCCTGGTTTTTAGCTGAAACAGCTGGGTTTCTTTTCAGTAGTTAGAATTGTGCTGCGTTTTGCTTTTCAGCCTGGGACTTGTTATGAGAGAGACACTGAGAACATCCCAGTGTTTGTGTTTTTGTCACTGGAAGTGAAGGACTTTGTGTTCTGTTAGTCTACAAGCACCAGATTTAAGGGGATGAGGAATATTCCAATTAATAAGCTACACTGGCATTCAGACATGCGAATGGCATATTCCATATCCCACCACGTCATGTCCAGTACATTAGTGAGGGTCTCTTCCTCTCTTGCTCTCTCTGGCTTTCACTCAGGCTCTTGCTTTTCCGGGATTGCAGTTTTGGTTCGGGATTGTGGCTCCTCTGGGATCGTTCTCTGGGAACAGGCCGAGCTCAGTCGGCAGCTGCTGAACAATGGCACTGGGTACCATTCATTTGTATATTTTGTTACTGTTATCATGATCACTATTTTAATATTAGTAGTATTTTAAGTTTTCTTTCTATCATTAAACTGTTCTTACATCAACCTACAAGTCTCCTTATCTTTGCCCCCCAGTCCTCTCTCCTATCCCCTGGGGGTGAGGGGGAAGTGGGTGAATGGCTGTGTGGTTGATGGCCAAGGGCTAGACCAGTGAAACTATCACACCTCTGCACACAGGTACTGCCAAGAATCTTGAAAGTCTCAAAGTATCTAAGACAAAAAAGTCACTGCAGGGTCCTTTAATGTGTTCAAATAGACAGAGAGCACCACAGCTCTTTTACACAAACTCTGGGTCAAACTGTACAGCAAGGCAGTGAATTGGAAGTGGATATAGTAATAAAATTTAATTGTGAACAATATTATCACAAGAAAAACAAGACACCTTAAACCATGACCACCACTACCAAAAACCTGAGAAGGCAGGCCGACCTGTAATGAGTTACATTATGAACACTGTGCCATTTATTGCTTCTGAAAAACATCCATTTTCTGCAGGGTGTCTTTGAGCTCCTGGTTCCTCAAGCTGTAGATGAGGGGGTTCACTGCTGGAGGCACCACCGAGTACAGAACTGACACCACCAGATCCAGGGATGGGGAGGACATGGAGGGGGGCTTCAGGTGGGCAAATATAACAGTGCTGACAAACAGGGAGACCACGGCCAGGTGAGGGAGGCACGTGGAAAAGGCTTTGTGCCGTCCCTGCTTAGAGGGGATCCTCAGCACAGCCCTGAAGATCTGCACATAGGACACCACAATGAAAACAAAACACCCAAATGCTAATGAGATACTAACCACAAGAAGCCAAATTTCCCTGAGGTAGGAGTGTGAGCAGGAGAGCTTGAGGATCTGGGGGATTTCACAGAAGAACTGGTCCAGGACATTGCCCTTGCACAGTGGTAGTGAAAATGTATTGGTTGTGTGCAGAACAGCATTGAGAAATCCACTGCCCCAGGCAGCTGCTGCCATGTGGACACAAGCTCTGCTGCCCAGGAGGGTCCCGTAGTGCAGGGGTTTGCAGATGGCAACGTAGCGGTCATAGGCCATGACAGTGAGAAGAAAATACTCTGCTGAAATGAAAAAGAGAAACAGAAAGAGCTGGGCAGCACATCCCAGGTAGGAGATGGCTCTGGTGTCCCACAGGGAATTGGCCATGGATTTGGGGACAGTGGTGGACATGGAGCCCAAGTCAAGGAGGGAGAGGTTGAGGAGGAAGAAGTACATGGGGGTGTGGAGGTGGTGGTCACAGGCTATGGTGGTGATGATGAGGCCGTTGCCCAGGAGGGCAGCCAGGTAGATGCCCAGGAAGAGCCAGAAGTGCAGGAGCTGCAGCTCCCGCCTCTCTGCGAATGCCAGGAGGAGGAACTGGGTGATGGAGCTGCTGTTGGTCATTTGCTCTTTTGTCACACAAAGACACTGTTCAAAAAGGGAAAGGAGAGAGAAAACTTAGGACAGACTCCTCTGAGCAAAGCCACTCCCTTGTTCACAGAGATCCCCCCCAGGTGAAATGCATTTATTTTCTGTGGTTTGTGCTGGCTGAGTGTGCTGGTTGGTATGTAACCAACATAATTTACATAATTTACAGACAAGCAATTATAACCTAACACCAGTAACTGGCATCGGCTCCCTCCGAGCTGGGCTGCTGCCTTCACAGAGGCGAGTTAACTTCCTGTAACAATGCGTTATAACAATATTTGGAATGACTATTAAAAAAGGAAACAAGTGTACAATCAAAGTCCTCAGATGCATTGTAGAACTTTGGGGGCGTTCGCTCCAACATGTTTCATTTTAAGACTGCTGAGGAGCTGAGGAGTCAGCTTTGCTCTGCTGCAGTGGGTACATGGAGCTGCTTTGTGACAGTTCCACCGTTCACAAGGGATGTCAGACGGAACCCACCTGTAATGGAAAAGTTCAGTATCTGCATTCTTGAGTCAGAAGAACAAGGGCTGCACAAGAGAGGCTCAGCATGTGGTTTTAAGAATTTTGTTTGTGGTTTTTATTTTTCACCAGCAAAAGCAATGAATGTTCTTTCAAGGAGGAAAAAAAAATTATTTTGTATGAAATTTTAAGTCTTGAGACAGGACACGCAAAGGTGCTCAGAGCTCTGTGGCTTAGTGCAGAGCCAGGAGAGCTGCAGTGTCCATCAGTCTGTTAACCAACTGCCCTGCACTTTCACTTGTACTGCCTTGGAGGTGACTTCACACACAAATTACTCTTTAAACAAAACCAACTGGCCTCATATGAGAGACCACTGTCTCAAAGGGCAGAGCTGCAAACTCTTTTCTGTCCCAGCCCAGAGGTGCAGTTGTGATGAAAACAGCAGAAGACCCCTCTGAGAGAGAAGCAAAGGACTGAAGTCAGCCTCCCCAGTGTTTCTTGGCAGTTTCCCCCCACCCCTTGTCCATGTCTCTGCTGCCTACAACTGTTTCTCTGTGCCCAGGTCTCCTCCCTGCCAGTGCTCCCAGAGCCTATCCCACCCACTCTGTGCTCAGCTCTGCCCTGCAGACACCTCCCAGCCCCAGGGCACTGCCCAGGGGCAGCTCTGGCTGGGCAGGCTCTGATGGCACCATCAGACCAACCCTGGTGAGCCTGGAAAAGCCAATGTGATGCTGTGTGCAAGTGAAGGTGTGTTGGTTTCTGATACTCCAGGGTTTATTTACCTTTCAGAGAAAGAGATTTGGAGTCTCACTGCCTCCTCTGACAGGTGAATGTTTCTGTCCCATTGCTCACCCAGAAAACATAGAGTAGATGATTGATAGAAGAGGATCCTTCCCTTTCAGGGAGCCCCTGCCTTGCTGTGCTTCTTGAAAAATCTCCTGGCAATGTGCTGTACTGATCTGCAGCTGAGAGCAGCCCTGACCCACACAGCACCCTCTCAACAGCAGGACCCTGCCCTGCCAGGGCTGGCTCCTTCCAAGCACAGCTTCTCCCTGCAGCACTGGGAGGAGCTCCCCGGGCAGGCTGAGAGCTGACCCTGGCAGGCGGCAGAGTCCCTGCCCCGGCACACAGCCCCTGGAGTGCAGGGACCCTGCTGGGAAGGACAGCCCTGGGCATCCCTGGCTGCACACCCGCTATCATATAATTCCCAATTGCCTACAAGAGCCCCCCACCCTCACACAGCCCCTAAGCTGTGGGCTGTGCCAGCTTGAGGAGATGCCTCCAGGAACTCCAGCTGCATTGCCCTGCACCCAGAGACTTACCGTGCCAAGGGCTGCAGAGATTTCTCCTCCAGTGAGCTCGCAGTCATCCTCTGAGTCCTGACCACCTTCCAGCTCTCTCTCTGCCTTGCTCATCTCCCTCAGACATCCTGGCAGTGCCCTTCTCCCTGCTGTGCTTTGCAGAGGAGCTGCCCCTGGGCAGAGGTGCAGAGAGACAGCTTGTCATGAGCTCCCTCCACCCCAGGAGCCCAGCTCAGCAGCAGAAGCCCAGACCAAGGTGGTTTAATGAACCCTCACGTGGGTTTTGATGCTGAGTTCATGACCCTCAGATACTGAGAGAAAGTTGAACAAGTCTCTCCAGAAGTCAGTGTCAGGTGCAACCTCCAAACTTTCTTGTAGTGTTAATGGGTCCCACTGAGGGACACTACTGGGAACGCATCTCCAGGGTCCAGTTAGAGCAGGAAACTGGAGGCAGTGATGACAGGTCAGGAAAAGCAAGGTAAAGGTGGCTCTGATGCTGAGGAAAACTGAATGTGATTCATTAATGCAAAGGGCCAAGCCCTGAGCCCCAGCCCTTGGGAAGGGAGACCCTGTCCCTCACTCATTTCTCAGGGCTGTTCCTGGGGCAGTGTGATGTGGAGATGGGCAATGCCAAGGACCGGACTATGGGATGACACTTCGTAGGCTCCCAAGGAAGAACAAAGAGGACAGGAGGTCCCATTTCTGGAAGAAGGAGTTTTGTCCTCACAGTCATCAGTGGCAGAGACAACAGCCATAACCAAAATAATTTCAGCTTTTCCACATCTCTCTCTTATCTCCACCACAGGCTCCATTTCCCTGCAGGCTGTAGTCATCTGTCCAGCTGCCCCACCTTGCTGTTGTTACTGAAAATCCGGAATAAGAAACTCATCAACACCACTGTGATGCGGATGAGCAGACACTTCTTTATTACGGCCGGGTGCGTGAGTGAGTCCTCTCACGATCAACGCACACCATGCCCCAAAATCATACATCTTATATAGAGCTTACTCATATGTATTCATTAAGTAGTCATACATAAACATGTTATTTCCAATAAATCATTAGCATATTCTCCTCCTATTTCTGATTCTGCTCAATAACTGTTAGAACCATCTGGAAATGAGTCTGGGGTGTCGAATGGGTGGGCGACCCGTGAATCGGTGGTCGCAATCTCCCCCTGCCAGAATCACCTTTTGCTTAAGGACACGGTTTCTTGGCAGCACCTACAAACCGTTACAGAAGGCTTCTCTTCCCATTGTCTCCCCATTCTCATTAATCCAGATTTTGACAGCTACATGTATTCTTCTAGTTTTCCATATAGGTATCATAAATCAGTTCACAGGTCAACTTGTACTTGTTACCTAAGTTGCAGTTCCTACCAAATGATTTTGACCAATCCCTTCGGCCTTGGTAGGGGGCCGTACAGGGATTTCATAGTAGCATTCGGTTGCTGTGCAAGCATACTTTTCATTAAAATATTTCTTATAATCTTATACTATTAAAATCAAAACTAATCATAAACCACAAACTATTGATTAATTCTAACATATCAGTAACACTGTCACCTTCCTTTACTGATCTCTCTCCATCCTCCCTGGATTTTCCTTGACACACAAAGCCTTGGGCTGATCCAGACTCTTTCTGGGTGATGTGTTGCACCACAGCACTGCCCTTGGAGAGATTTTTCTTGCTCCTCGTGTCCACTCTGGACCTCCCCATCTGCACTTTGTGGCATGATTTCTTCCTCACGCTGTTTTTCACTACAAAGAAAAGCTCCATCATCTCTGAAACCTCCCTTCCAGCACTCTCAGGCTACCCCTGTGCTGCCCTCAGTCTCCACACCACTGAGCCTAGGGCCCTCAACCTCCATTTGCTTGAGGCCTCCAAACCTCATCTTGGGAGACCTCTTGGCACTCTCCAAGGTGTATGGACATGAAAACATCATGGTTATAAACCATGAAAGATGGCGTGAGAGTTTTTACCAAGGCCTGTAGTGGCAGGAAAAGGGGCAATGGCCTCAAACTGAAAGAGGGTAGGTTTAGAATGGATACAAGGAAGAAATTCTTTACAAGGAGGGTGGCAAGACACTGGAACAAGTTGTCCAGGGAACTTGTGGATACCCCCTCTTTGGAAGTGCCCACGGTCAGGAACTATGATCAACGTGAACTAAGGAAAGTTGTGAAGTGGGGTTTCCCAGGGATCAATGTTGGGCCCAGTGCTTCTCAATATCTTCATAAGTGGTCAGGGTGATGGGATCAAGGGCACCCTGATGAAGTTTTCTGATGATACATAATTGAGTGGGGAAGAATACACTTTGCAAGGAAGACTCACCGTGCAGGAAGACCTGGGTAGGCTGCAAGAGTGGGCTAACAAGAAGCATATGAAATTCAACAAAAACAAGTGCAAGGGCCTGCACATGGGAAAATATAACCCAGGAGTGCAGCATGGAGTGGGACCTACCTGACTGGAGAGTAGCTCTGTGGAAAGGGGTCTGGGGTCCTGGTGGACAACAAGCTCAACAGGAGTGAACAGTGTGCTGCAGCAGCAAAGGAAGCCAACAGGATGCTGAGTTACATCAACAAGGACATCACCAGCAGAGATCAAGAAGTCATTATCCCGCTCTACTCTGGACACAACTGGAACACTGTGTTCAGTTTCAGGCCCCACTATCCAAGAAAGATGTGGACAAGCTGAAGGGGGTCCAAAGAAGGGCCACAAAGATCATCAAAGGACTGGGAAACCTGCTATTTGAGGAAAGGCTGAGACAACTGGGTTTGTTCATTCTTGAGACAAGAAGGCTTAGAGGAGACGCCATCAACATGCTCCAGTTCTTCAACAGTAGCTACAAAGTAGATGGAGACTCCCTTTTTACAAGAAGTCCCATGGAAAAGATGAGGGATGGTGGGTACAAGTTACTCCTGGGGACATTCTGATTAGACACAAGAGAAAAATATTTCACAATGAGAACAATCAGCCATTGGAAGAATCTCTCCAGGGAAGTGGTGTATTTCCTAACATTGGACACTTTTAAGGGTCATTGGGACTAGATACTGGTCCATCTTTTCTAGACCTTCCTTTTGCCAAGAAATGTTTGACCCGATGATTCTTGAGGTCCTTTTCAACTGGATATTCTATGATTCTATGATCCTAAGATTCTGTGATGTCCCTGTCCATGGCAGGGGAGTTGAACTAGATGATCTTTGAGGTCCCTTCCAACCCAAACCATTCTATGATTCTTTGGTTCTAATATCTCCAACTCTTTCTCCACAAAGCTGTAAATACCTCCATACACCATGTAGGCATTTTAATCCGACCTAATCCCCAACACTTCCCTAGAAAAGAAAGAATTGCCATTTCTAGGACATGAATTGCCATGTTTTCAGAGAAACAATTCAAAACCTGTAAGATAAATAATTCCAAGAAAAATCCAAAATATCTGTGTGACAGATTCACCAAGTGGGTCAATGGGTGAGCCTCCCAGGTTGTAAATGATCAACTCAAGTTCCACCCCCTTTAGATGCGACCACAAGTTACCAAGGCCTGTTCTCTTTGAGGGTGTGTGCTTCTTGTGAGCCAGAAAAAGGAATGAGGCCCAAGACTTATGGGTCTATTAATGTGTTGGCAGATGGAGAAAAGATGCAGCAAGAGCTTTCAAGCCTGGCTCCTTTTGCCTTTGAGCAAGCAGCATTTGTTTGCAGCTTCAGAGCTGTGCTGGGTTGCTGGGCATTTTGGTTCCTACTGAATTCAAATGCTCCTTGCGAGCCAGGCAAAGATTTCTGGGTCTATGGATGTGTTGGGAGATGGAGAAAAGATCCAGTAAGAGCTTTCAAGCCTGGCTCCTTTTGCCTTTGAGCAAGCAGCATTTGTTTGCAGCTTCAGAGCCGTGCCAGGTTAATGGATATTTTGGTTCCTGCTGAATTCAAATGTTCTTTGTGAGCCAGTAAAAGGACTGAGTTTCAAGATGGATGTGGCTATGAATGTGTTTGCACATTGAGAAACTTCTTATCCTATCTCTAAGGGCTAAACCTAACCTTTAACCCAGAGGGAACCCTAGTTTTGGGGCGTAGCCCTTATTCATACTGGAATTCCTCTGGATTAACCCTACCTCTGGGGCAGAACCTCCCTTCCACACTGGAAGGTGTCAGGGGCAACCTTTCTTCTGGGGCAGACCCTTTATTCCACACCCGAAGTCCCCTGTAGTAACCCTCCTTCTGGTATGGTACCCTTATTCCAGACCGCAAGTTTCCCGGGGTAACTCAACTTTTGAGGTGGAACCCCTATTCCACAAGGGAAGTCCCAGGGGTAACTCTACTTTCCGGGCTGACCCTTTATTAGACACCAGAAGTCCCCTGGTGTAACTCTACTGCCGGGGCGGAAACCCTGTACCACACTGGAAGTCCCCAGGGGTAACTCTACTTACAGGGTGGAACCCTAATTCCACACCGGAAGTCCTCTGGAGTACCCTACTTCTGGGGCAGAACCCCTATTCCACACCGGAAGTCCCCGTGGGTAACCTTACTTCCGGGCCAGAACTCCTATTCCACTTTGTAAGTCCCTTGGGGTAACCCTATTTCTGGAGCGGAACCCCTATTCCACACCAGAAGTCCTCCAAGGTAACCCTGCTTCTGGGGCTTACCATGTCCCTTTCTGTCTCTCTTCCTCTGTCCTTCTTCCTATTTCTCTTTTTATTCCTCTCTTCCTTCTGCTTCTATCTCTATCCTGCTCCATGTCCCTTTTTTTCCCTCTTTGACATTCTGTCCTTCTTCTTGTTCCTATCTTTTCTGGCTTGCTCTGTCCCATTGTTTCTTGCTATATCACTGTCAGAGCCCGGTGTTCTGAGGATTCTTTGCAGCTCTCACAGAAACAGAATTAAGACACAAACATGGTCAGGAGAGCCTGTAATCTTTATTAAGCAACAAGGATAGAAGCAAGAAAGAAAAAGGTAAGAAAATACAAAGAAATAGGTAAGCAAGAGAGAGTCACCACTGGGGATCCAAAGACATCTCGTGGATCCAGTGCTTGTGTTCCAGTGGGGGGGAGGATACTCTCCATCTTAGGTTTTAGTGGTTCTTAAATAGTCTGTTTCTCATTTTCAACAACAAAAAACCTCCTTCTAACAACAGTGGTTTCTATGACAGCAACACATCTTGGGTCTGCACATGACAATTGTATGTTGCTTCCGGTCTTTGTGCGCATACGCTCATACCTTTTGGGGGTCGTTACTTATCGGGTGCCCACATAACGTGGGTGTCCTTTGGTTGATCTGGTATTTGTGCAGGCACAGAAGCCTTTTGCTACAGAATAGAAACCGCAAGCGGCTGTACGGGACATTGCAAGTTGCTGTACAGGATTTCTCATCTTGTTCTGGACAATGTCCAAGCGGTGTTTGAAACAGACATGCTGAGCTTGGTCTGCCACAGTCCCCCATCCAGGCAGCTGTCCCTTTCTTCCTCAGTGTTTTTTCTTTCTCCGTCTCTCTGTCCTGCTGCCCATCACAGGTTGTTTTTTTTTTTTCCTGCCTTATTTTTTATACCTTTGTAGCTCATTGTTACAAGAGCTGACCATTCACCACCGGACTGATGAATGCTGCTCCAGGAATGACTTCTGAGGTGTCCAAGGAGAAGAGGGAGCGTACAGGAACAGAGCCCCTTAGCAGACTCACTCCCAGGAGTTATACACATTAATTAATAAATGATTGCTTTCTTTTTGCACTCATGGCTCTGCCTGCAGTCCCTTTGCACTCAGAGGCTGTCATGGAGCCCAAGGAAGGAGTTTACATGTCCTGGGGGTCGGTAACTGTCTGGTGTGTCAGATGGGCTACAGCTGGGGCTGGGGGCTGAATCAGCCCCAGGTGCAGCCGGTGCTGCCGATTGAGGGGGTAGGCAGCCTCTCAGTATAAAGGGGCTTGGCAGGGCATGGCTGTAGGTGGTGGTTGAGCTGTGTTTGTGGAGGAGCTGGTCTGGAACAAGGGAGCACTTACCAGGGCTGTGGTTGCACCCGTGGAGAAGGTGAGCAGGGCCAGGTAAGCCTTGCCCCGCCCCTGCCCTTTCCTCGCCCCCCCTTTCCTCGCCTTTGCCTTGCTGCCCCCCTCGCTGTTGCCTTGCCATGATTCCTTTTAACAAGCACTTTTTCTGCTTAGCTTGGGTGATCTTTAGCTGTTTAAGTTTAAAGACTTGCACTCATCCCTATAAAAATACACTTAATTACTGTTTTTCTGCAGAAAATAAGTTGCTGCTCCTCTCCTTTCCCAGGTGATCTTGAGAAGGCTGGTGGGACGGCCTGGGGTATATGAGTCACAGGGTGTGGCCAGGGAACTTGTTCTGCTTGAGGTTTCTCCTCAGAGTCAGTTCTCTGCTTTTCCTTCTGTCAAGGTTGGCTGTTGAGCTGGCTGAGATGTTTGGGTGAGTGTTTTGAAGCTTATCAAAACAGAGTTGTCTGTTTCCAGCAGGAGCCTTGGGATAGGCAGTATGTATAGTAGAAAGTACACTTGTTGCAGGCAGCTTTTTCTCCTGTTGGTAGCTTTATCTGGGATGTTTGGGTGTGGCAAGATGTTTTACTAGCCTGTGTTTAATTTCCTTTTTTTTTTATTCTAAGCGCATTGCTATTTACTGGAATTTCTGATTGTATTGCAGATGGAACCTCCTTTTTTCCACACTGCTTCTGTTGGAAATAGTTCAGGTTGGTAACATCACCTTTTTTCATAGGCTTGGTAGTAAAGTCAACTAGCAGGGGCTAGGGTGAGCATTTTGTGTGCATCTGTATATGGAGCTTCATCATTTTTCAAGTAAGTGGCAGGTGTGTGAGGCATAGTGTTTTTCAAAGCCTGGAATGGCATGTTGTCTTTTTTTGATTGCCCATAGGATACTGCATTGTTCCTAGACCAGTCACTGCTTTTAATTGCCACCTTCTAGGCTATAAGAATCTAGAACTGGCTTAGCATGTGGGCCCATAGCGGAGCCTGGAGTCTGCAGGAAGATGGAAGTTAGAAGGCACTCAGAGAACATGAGGGATGGCTCAGGAAGAGCAGCTCTCGAGGAGCAGCAGGTGCAGAGCATTTGGAGGTGCAAATATGGGAGACGAGTCAGGAAGAACAGGAACTGGGAGTCGCTGCGGGTAGGTTGCAGTTTTGGGCAGTATCTTGGCAACTGCTTGCGTTTTTCTAGGTGCTGCACACAGCCTCGGAGGGGCGATGCCACAGGCTGACCAGTGGTCTGAGAAGGTGAGGCGGTTGTGGCCTGGGTTAGTACCCAATAACAAAGTGTCATGTGGCAACCTGATTAAGCATCTACCCTCTGGTTTTGCAGAGGGCCGCCTTTGGAATTGGATGAGCGTTTGAGGTAAGCTGAGTAGCAGAGAGGAGGATCGTGGGACCGGTGATTTTTCACAAGCGCAATGGTAACTGTTTCTCTTGGTGTCTTAAATGCTGTGGTCGTGCTCTGTAACTTTGGAATTGGCGTGGAGAAGGTGAGCAGATTGCCGCAGCGCTTCCAAAGTTGGGGGCTGCTGTGTGTTGCCTCTCAGAGGCGTGAAGACCTGGTTCAAGAACGGCACGGCGACCACCCCCAGGCTGCTCGGGCCATTAGCTCACAGACACCAATATGGTGGACGGCAAATGGTGTTTTATTAGTGCGCAACACGGTGTTATATACCTTAGATTTACAACGTCACTTCCATCTGCTTACGGGAGAGAGATCTTATCTTTCCGTACAGCGCGATATCTTCCGGTCACCTGACCCTTAGCTACCAACATTTCCCTCCTCCCTATGCATTACTAAATTGGCTAAAAGGTTTTGAAGAACATATACATCTTAACTATAGGTGAAAAACATATTAAATGTAGCATGTTCTAACTCCATATTCTATAACACCGCGAAAACGCACCACAGACTTAGGTAAAAAACACAAGGTACACCAAGTGAGGTAGTTAGAGGGTAACTAGGAGTAACGAGATATAACTAGGAATAGAAAAAGGAAATTCTGGGCAGAAGTGCTCTTAAAGCAGTTGCTGGCGTTCCACCAGCATGATATTAACCTTCTCTAGCCGGCTCTTAACAAACGGCGCGAGCCTATTTAGTATACAGGGTCCAAAGATCAGTGCTATCATGATCATTGCGATCGGCTCCATCAGGGTAGATGCTAAAGTGGCTAGCCATGGCGAATGACCAAACCACGATGCAAACCAATTCTGTTGTGCTTCTCGTTCCCTTTTGCGTTTTTCCAATCCTTCTCGCAGTTTGGCCATGATGTCTCTCACTATTCTGGTGTGATCCGCATACACGCAACCTTCCTCTCCTATTGCGGTGCACACCCCCTTTTGCTGTAAAAACATCAGGTCTAATCCTCTTCGATTCTGCAACACTATTTCAGATAGTGATCTAAGTGACTGCTCTAATGCACCCATTGGCCGCCCAATTCTAGTTAGGTCTTCATCCACTGCTACTCCCAAGGCACTAAACTCTCTAATCCGTTGCACCAAGGATGCCACTCCTGCACCCACTCCCACACTCCCCCAAGACCACCAGAGTAGCCACTGTCAATGCTGCAAAGGGCTCCCGCCCCGACAGTCGGTGGTCTGGGGCAACCTGTGAGTCACATGCAAAGCCCCTGGAATGACAAAAAATTTTAGGGACTATAGTTACCTGGACATAATATTCTGAGGATGCATCTAATTTTTCCAACGATAGACAAGATTAATAGCACTAATCACACGTTGACTTCTCAGTCTCTCTCAGTCTCACTGGTTCATTCCCATCTCAGTTCAGGTTCACTTTCTTACCGTAGTTTCGTGTTTTTCCAGCTGGCATCTATCTTTTTCAGTAGTTGACTATTGCTTTAACACGTAGTCACATTCCTTTCCCTCAGCTTATCTAACTAAAAATATAATGCCTAAAAAGCGTACACTCTCTTTAATTAAAGTTGAAAGCTAAAGCAACAGGCTGCCAAAAGAAATGTCAATCATGCATTAAACAGGCTTATGTTCTCCTGTATTTTTGCTGGTAAGAGACACCAACACGGAAATGGCTACCATTTCCCATCCAGTCTCCCAGACCATCTGAGATGGCCAGATCTCCGACCCAGCATGAAAACAAATCAACCCAAAGTCTACATCAAACCAGCCTGACTCCACTCCATATTCAAATCAGCACCAATCCAACCCAGAGAATCACCTAATACTCTGACCTTTCAAAGCTGACGCTGACATATCGGCACCCACACCAGATGTGTACGGTGCTCTGCCAACTAATTCCCACACTTTCCGTCGTTTTTACCATCTTGAGCTAAAAGATATTCTGGGTAAGCTGCTCTACACGTCTGGCCACACAAGAAAACAATATACGTGTCACAATGCAAAGCAAAATATAATACTGAGCCATCTAAGGCCTTCCCTTTACTTCTGACCAATTATATTAGAATTTTCTCATCTTGTGTCTTTATTCTGTTTTTTCAGTAAAAGTCAAAAATTAGTTGCCAAGGCCGAAACCGCCTGCATCTTAGGCTCTTAAAAAGCCAAAAATTTCCCCTTTTTTATTTTTTTGTACCACAAAGGCGTTGTCCACCATCTTCTGCAGGATCCTGTGCAGACACTATAGCAAACAAGGCACTAATAAAAGATTACCAAAATTACAAATAGCATCTTAAATCCCGACTTTAATAGTCAAGAGACCCATTCTTGTAAAAACTACTCACTTAACCAATCATCATTATTTATCCTCAAGTGTTTGACATTTTCCTTTAACCTTCTAATGGCCATATGAATTAATTCTGGGGCACATGCCTTCAGATTCCTCACAAACGTGTCCCTTGTGGTAACAAATAAGAATCAACTGCTGCTCTATTCTGTAGTACTGCATGTCTAATGCTATCAATATCTACTAACATCTATGTGAGCAAGGTTATACAAAGGCACTCTTATAAGACAGGTTCTAAAAAGATCCCTGGGCGTAGCCAGTGAAAACCACTGTGATTCTTACTTCCTTACATTAGCCAAAGTTATCCACATGTTTTATTCAAGTACTACAACTTAAGGTCTTAAAACAACACCAATCAACAAAAATCTCAATGCAGTAATAACTATAAACTTAAGACTTTTTTCCCTTTTTTTTTTTAAGCAATAGCTCTGCCCAGGTGTTGAACATCACAATACTGTATAGCCCCATCTATCTGGATGTAGTGTACTTATAACTAAAAACTATTACAATTATTACTAAAAACTATTACAATTATTTCTGTTTCAATATATACATCAATCTAACATACTACCCAAAACACTTTCACATTTCAAACAATTTCAATTCCACAGAAAGTTCGAAGCCACTGCAGATCACCTACCAATTTTTTGAACATCATTAACAGTCTTAATTTCTGGGCGCGAAATAATTTTCTGAGGTATAAATCTAGTTTCTGTAATTTGCATGCCCAAGTAATTCCAAGGAGAATAATTTCCATTTTCCAGATTTTTTTCCTGAATGGTAAAAATAGGAGTGTTCCATGGGCTAACAGAGGGTTTAATATGACCCAATTTTAATTGTTGCTGTACAAGTTCCTCAACATGTTGCAGCTTCTCTTTTGATAGAGGCCATTGATCAATCCAAACAGGCTTCTCTGTTTTTCATTTAAATTTAAGTGTCGGGCGAGCGCTGCCGTCAGTGACCCCAATCAAAAATCAGTAGATAACTTTAGTACTAAATGTACATTCATAGTGGCCAATTTAAAATCTCTGCCTCTACTGCTTCAGTTTTCAAAATAAGACTTAGTTCAGAGTTTTCATTCTTTACATCACCTTAAAACAGAACTATTTAATCTCTCCCCAAGAGAAGTCCCTGCTAATTAAGATTGTTTTTCAGAACCAAGTTTCATGCTTACAGTATCTTTATAATCATGCCATACACCCTTAAAAGAAAGACTCGCATTGAAAATAATGACAGGGCCTTAAAATTAAAAGTTAAAAGCCTCACAAAAACTCATAGCTTATACTGAAAATTTGATCCATGCTCATTCTGTCAGTTTAAAAATACTCTTTGGAATCTGTGTAAACTCCTGCAGAAAACTCAGTGATACATCTTTTCCTGTTAAAATAAGGATAATTCATATTCACTTCTACCCCATGCTATGTTCTATTACTAATATACACTTCATTACTTGCTCATATTACCATCTATACACGTATCTTTACATCTTTACATTCTTCTACATATAATGTCCACGGCTTATTTTTTACCAAACAGAATTTGATAACTATTATACTTCGAAATACTGCTTGAAGAGAATCTCACCGTGCTCCAGAACCTGTAAGACACAAGCATAGCTCCTACTCAAAGTTATTAGTTGTCTGGGACTTTCTCATACAAAAGTGATGACCTTGTATTTATCTCTGATTCTTTAAACTTTTAAAATTCTTTTTTAGTGTCTGTTTAGTTCCCATTTCATTTCTGTTTCCCCATTAAACGATCACAAAGAAAAATTACCTTTACAACATTAAATCATGACTTTTCATTCATTCAAATCGCACACACCCCGATGTACACAGATACATACATAAGCACAGAAATACAGACATGCACTCAGATGGGCCCATCGTCACTCAATCACTCATTTACACAACTCTCATGCAATGCAAAATCTAAACCATTAATTATTTGCCACAAATCCACACCAATTAGTACAACCCAAACCACAATACTGGAATGTCTGGAATGCACCTCAGCTAGTGCAGGCTGCTCTCAGGGGGAGGAATGCGGTTCCCCCACCTGGCTCTGTTGTCATGGAAACCATCGTTTATGCTGCCACCATACCTGCTTCGGTGTGAAAGAAAAAATATTTGCATTATAATACTGACAGTCAAATGGAGGTAAAAGTTAAACTTAGTAGCAAAGATATTATCAACAAATTAACAAATGCCTGCTACTGCAGCCCATAATCTCCCATTGTCTTCCTGTCCTCCTCCACAAGCCATCCCTCTGGCCGCTTCCACTAGTTCCCAAGCACCCGCGTTCTCCCCGGGATGGAGGGGGAAGGTGCCCCCCGGGTCCAGCCTACCAGCTTGCGGCTCGGCGCCGCGCCCCCTCGGGCGCGCAATTCCGCCGTTGCATCCGCCGTCGCCCCGCCGCCGCGCGGGGGGGAAGGGGGAAAAGCGGAAAGCACAATGTGCCGCTGCGATTTGATCCTCCGTAGAATGTCGCTCCAACACACCTCTTTAAACGAACGCCGCTGATGTCGCAGCATTCACGACCCCGGAAATAAACCGGAGCCGCTGAGCATCCACAGCAGCCAAGTCCTGCTCCATTTTACATTTCTCAACAGCGTCACAAAGTTCTTTTCCAAAACTTCGCTGCTTATCCTCATCAAAATACTTCTCAGAAGTTTGAAAAAACTCATTAGTAAAACCATAAGCACAGTCCAGCTAAATGCTTCAGATTTTAAAGGCTCTATCTCGCTTTTCTAAAAAGCATTTAAGCAATGAGAGAGTTAATTCTCTATCTATGGTCGATGTCGCTGCCATAAAACCCTGCCATAAAAGTCTCCCACACAGTCCCCAGCGAATTTATGGCTCAGTCTTTTCTGCTAGCTTCAGAAAACTTTTTACGACCGCCTCACCATTTATTGCAGGCAATTATCGGGTGAGATACGGCAGTGATTCAGCTTAATCTTCCCCAGATTCTACATCTTCGCGGCGTCAACCCCTTTGTCGCGGCGTCTTTGGCTTTCTCAGCTAAATTTTTAATACACTTATCCCACACTTCAGGGTGGAGAATATCCACCGGCCGGTCAATGACCCCGATCTGCAACCACCTCACAATTGCGAGAATAAAATCTTTAGGCTTGCGATCAATCCCCCACTGCTTATGTAACTGCAATACGACCTTCACAAGGGCTTCCATCCTCCTTGTTGGTCCGGGAGCATCCTCCCCGCTGGGCTAGTCTTCCTGCTCCAGCCGCCGTTCACTCAAACGCAGGCAAATTCCCCGTCCCGGGTTTCCCATAGATAGTTCCCGGGTTTCGGCACCACTTGTTGCCTCTCAGAGGCGTGAAGACCTGGTTCAAGAACGGCACGGCGACCACCCCCAGGCCGCTCGGGCCATTAGCTCACAGACACCAATATGGTGGACGGCAAATGGCGTTTTATTAGTGAGCAACACGGTGTTATATACCTTAGATTTACAACGTCACTTCCGTCTGCTTACGGGAGAGAGATCTTATCTTTCCGTACAGCGCGATATCTTCCGGTCGCCTGACCCTTAGCTACCAACAGCTGTGGAACAGGTCTGTGACTGACTGACGTGGTACTGACTGCTAGCACTATTGTATGTATATGCTTTCATTTTTTTATTTAAGATATTTTTTTTGCAGATGATATGGTAACTGCAGGACTAATGCAGTTGGTTGATCGTGTGGTGGTTTTTTTTCTTTCAGTCAAAGATGGATTGAAAGCTCTGGCTTTCTGAGAGCTAAGTAGAGTGATAGGTGCTGGGGAGGGCTCGGGGGATAGAGGGGACAAGGTTGGGATGCTTTGCACAAGGTCCCAGGGAGATTTTTCTAAGTCGTAGGATGTTGTTCGAAGCTGGAGAGTGTCTTCAGACTTTGTGAGAGTTTCCAGCTTACTGTGGGATTTTGTACAGGTTTCTGCAGCGTTGCCAGATGTCGTGTGGCATTCCATGAAGTCACTGGAATATTGTACAAAGTTGCACATTGTAGTATGTTGCACAAAGCCATAGGAAAGAGCCAGAATCTGTGAGACTTTTTTATGCATCCGTGAGATGTTGTACAGGACTGTTGGACATGGACAGAGATTTTGATGCTTTGCACAAGGTCCCTGGGAGATCCTACGAAGTCGTAGGACATTGCCTGAAGCTGGAGAGGGTCTTCAGATTTTGTACAGGACTCTGGGATTTTGTTCAGGTTCTTGCAGCATTGCCAGAGGTCGTGTGGCATTGCATGACGTCACTGGATCACTGTACTGGGTCGTAGGATTTTGCACAAAGACGAAGGACATAGCAAGAGTCAGTGAGCATTTGTATGGAAGCGTGAGATGTTGAACAAGACCGTGGGACATGGACAGAGACTTTGATGCTTTGCATGAGGTCCCTAGGAGATTGTACGAAGTCGTAGGGCACTGCCTGAAGCCGGAGAGTGTCTTCAGAGTTTGTACAAATCTGTGGGTTTCTGCAGCATTGCCAGAGGTCGTGTGGCATTCCATGAAGTCACTGGAATATTGTATGAGGTTGCAGGATGTTACACAAAGGCATAGGAAATAGAAAGAGTCTGTGAGATTTTTTTTTTTAAGCAACTGGAAGATGGTCTTCAGGACTGTGGGAGATGGACAGAGACGACGATGCTTTGCACAAGGTCCCTGGAAGATTGTACGAAGTTGTAGAACATTGCACGAATGCAGAGAGGGTCTTCAGAGTTTGTGAGAGTTTCTACCGGACTGTAAGATTTTTTTATTGTTTCCTGCGGCATTGCCAGAGGTCAGGAGGCATTGCAAGAGGTGTTTGAGCCATTGGACCAGCCTGAAGGACATTGAACAAAGCATTAGGAATTAGCCAGAATCTGTGAGACTGTTTTATGCAATTGTGAGATGTGGTAAAGGACTGTGGGACATGGACAGAGACGTTGATGCTTTGTGAGAGTTTCCAACTTACTGTGGGATTTTGTACGGGTTCCTGCAGCGTTGCCAGATGTCGTGTGTGTATTCCGTGATATCGCAGGACTGTTGTTTGAGGTCGTAGGATGTTGAACAAGCCATAGGATATTAACGTAATCTGTGAGAGTTTATATGCAACTGTGGGATATTATACAAAATCGTGGGACATGGACAGAGACGATGGTGCTTTGCATGAAGTCCTGGGAGCTTGTACGATGTCTTGGGGCATTGGCCGAAGCCGGAGAGTGTCTTCAGAGATTGTGAGAGTTTTTACCAGACTGGGATCTTTTTACAGGTTGTTGCAGCGTTGCCAGAGGTCATGGAACATTGGATGATTTCGTAGGACATGGAACAAGGGTATAGGAAATAGCCAGCGTTTGTGAGATGTTGTACAGAACCGTGGGACTTGGACAGAGACTTTGATGCTTTGCACGAGGTCCCTTGGAGATTGTACGAAATCATAGAACATTATATGAAGTTTTACTCTGTCTTCAGGGTCTGTGAGGGTTTGTAGTGAAGTGTGGGATTTTTTC
Organism: Caprimulgus europaeus; assembly: GCA_907165065.1. The sequence goes on along the minus strand of OU015555.1, from coordinate 1,832,228 downwards.
CAGGTTCCTGCGGCATTTCACAAAGCCGTTGGAAGATTGCACGTGGTCGTAGGACATTGCACAACGCCAGAGGATCTTACCAGAGTTTGTGAGAGTTTGTACGTATCCTTGAGATTACTTACAGTAGTGGGGGACTTGGACAGAGATTTTGACGCTTTGCATGTGGTCTCTGGGATATTGTATGATTTCATAGGACATTGTACAAATCCGTAGAGGGTTTTCCAAGATTTTGCCAGTTTCTATGGGACTGTGCGATTTTATATAGTTTTCTGCAGCATTTATAGAGGTTGTAAGGCATTGCACGAGGTTGCTGGAATATCGCACAAAGTCGCGGGACATTGTACGAAGCTGCACGCCGTGTTCAGAGTTTGTGTGAGTTTCTAGAGGGCTGTGGGATTTTCAACAGTTTCCTGTGTTATTTCCAGAGGTCATGAGGCATTGCACGAGGTTGTTTGCACATTGTACAAGGTTGGAGGAGTTTTCTAGATCCCTTGGGATGCTTCCAGAGTCTGTGACAGTTTGTAGGTAACCGTGAGATGTTGTACAGGATTGTGGGAAGTTTCTAGCAGTTGTGAGGATTTTCTAGATGTCTTTGGGAAATTGTATGAGATCTGTAGGGAATTGACCAGGAAAGGTGCCTTTCTCGACCTGTTTCTTCTCAATAGATATTGTCTTGTGGGTGACATGGCGATTGGTGACTGTCTTTGGCACAGCTACCACGAAGGAGTCAACTTAGAAATCATCTTTCACAGTAGGAAAACTGCCAGCAAGACCTCAACTCTAGATATGAGGAGAGTGGATTGGGGTTGCTCACGGACCTAAGAAAAAGCTTTTGAAGGTACTGGGGTCTATTAATGCTGATAAATTAGAGAGCGGGGCAATCACTAACTGTATCAATTTTAACAAGGGCAAGTACTGGATTTTGCACCTGGGACACGGCAACCCCGGATACACATAGAGACAGAGGAACGGCAGGCCGGAGAGCAGCTCCACAGAGAGGGACCCAGAGGTTCCGGTCGACGGCAAGCAGAACGTGAGACAACAGCGAGCCCCGCAGCCAAGAGGGTCGACCGTGTTGAGGTCAAGGGTGTTCCAGGCCGCATGGAGCACCGCATAGCGAGCTCGAAGGAGGCGATCGTCCCGCTCTACTCTGCACCTGTGCATCCTCACCTCGAGTAGCATGTGCAGTTTCAGGCACCGAAGTATAAAGAGGATAGAACGTTAATAGAGAGTGTCCAGAGGAGGGACACAAAATTGCTGAAGGGTTAGAGGGGTAGCCATATGAGGAGAGACTGAAGCTTCTTAGTTTCTTCAGCCTGGAGAAGAGGAGACTGAGAGGACATCTTGTTGGCCTCTGGAACTTATAGAATCATAGAACAGTTAAGGTTGGAAAGGATCTTAGAGGTCATCTAGTTCCAACCACCCTGCCATGGCAGGGACACCTTCTACTAGACAAGGCTGGTCAAAGCATCATCCAATCTGGCCTCGAACACTTCCAGGGAGGGGGCAGCCACAACTTTTCTGGGCAATCTGTTCCACTATCTCACCACCCTCACAGTAAAGAATTTCTTCCTAATGTCTAATCTAAACCTACCCTCTTTCAGTTTCAAGACATAACCCCCTCATTCTATCAGTACGTGTCCTTGTGAAAAGTCCCTTTCCAGCTTTCTTGTAGGCCTCCTTCAGGTACTAGAAGGCTGCTATGAGATCTCCCTACTGGATTATTTTCTTCAGGCTGAGTAGCCTAAACTCTCTCAGTCTGTCCTCACAGGAGAGGTGCTTCAGCCCTCTGATCATCCTCAGACAGATGGTCTGAATCTTTGGATTGTTCTACGCTATGACCAGACCTTTGTGGGTCCCTTCCAATTCATACCATTCTATGACAAAACTCTTAATCATGTTTTTATAGCTAATAAGCATTTCCACAAATAGTAGGTAAGGACTCATATCCCACTGTTCTATTAACAACTCTGTAAATGAAACATAGTAACAAGCATCTATTAATCCAACACGATAACATTTTGTTAAAACGCTTTGTTTGAAACTGTCATTATCTCAACCCCTCGACTGCCAGGTCGGGCACTAAAAAAGACCACGATAGCTTCACTCTGGTAGCACTCTGCAAGGAGCCAAACAGAGCTGTTTGATCAATGCCTCCCTGCCAGGGAACAGGGTAGAGAATTGGGGACAAGGGTAAGGAGACTCACAGGTTGAGTTACATCTATTTAGTAATTGAAATAGTATAGAACTTAAAATAATACTCATATTAAAATAATAATGATAATAATAAGAGTCATAAAATATGGAAATGAGAAAATTACAGCGCAGTCCATCACCACCCACTGTCCGAGTCCAGTCCGTTCTCGCATAACAATCCCGGAGGAGCGAAAATCACAAAGCGAAACCGCAATGTCGGAAGAGCGAGAGCCCGAGCGAAAGTCAGAGAGATGGCCAAAAGAGGAAGAGACCTCATTAATATAATGAACGTGACACTACATGATATGGAATATCCCACGGGCATATCCAAATGTCAGTGTAGCTTACTCATTTAAATATTTCTCGTCTTCTTAGATCTCACACTCATAGACTAATGAAACACAAAGTCCTTTACTTTTACCGATACAACGAAAAGACTGGTATGTTATCGGCATTTCTCTCATAACAAATCCCACAATGAAAGTAAAATACAGCAGTATTCAAGTTCCTAAAAAGAAACCTAGCTCTGTCCCAGCTAAAAACCAGGACTAAAATTATAAAAAATAAAATATGCAAATAAGTAATACACAGCACATTCATTCACCACCATCTGACAGAGCCCGGTTCACTCTTGGATAACGATCCCAGAGGAGCGACGATTCCCAAAACCGCCTTTCCAGAAATGCAAGAGAGACCCCCATTAATGTACTGAACATGACAGCATATGATATGGAATATTTTGTTGATATATTTAAATTCCAATCTCGATTATTAATTTGAATATTCATCATTCCTCCATAGAGTCTGCACTCATAGACTCGCAAAATATGAAGTCCTTTGACTTCTGGTGACCAATGAAAGCATCGGTACATTATCAGCGTGTTTATCATAGCACATCCCACGCAGAAACCCAAACACGGCGCTATTGTATCTTCTAAAAAGAAGCCTAGCTATTTCTTAGTTTAAATAATAGTGCATTTGTACTTATGCCTCTCTCTCTCTCCCACTCCCTCGCCTTTTTTTAATTCTCCCCTGGGTGAATTGTACCCCATCGCTTATGAATTTTTTTGGTTTTTCTCCCTTTGTCCTCCTCCCTGTCCCTATTTCTAAATTCTTTCCTGCGCTTCCTATACCCTTGTGCTTTCTAGGTTCACTTTCTGTGCATCCCTCTATTTGTCTTCCTGTCTTTATTTCTTAATGTTTTTCCATTTGTCCTGTACTGTATCACTCTTTAAATTTTAGTTTTATGTATGCCTCTATCCGGTTCCCTGTCCCTATTTTTTAATTTCTTCCTTTAGCTGAGGAAGCGTCTGCCCAGACACGCCTGCCCGAGGGAGCTGACGAAGGGGGGCGGTCCCACGAGGGGGACCCGCCAGTGGCCATCTCGGGCAGAGCGCCCGCAGCGAGGAAGGATCCACCCCAGCCATCCCCAGAGCTCACCATCGGCACACGGCACCGGGAGCCACGGTGACTCGCAAGACATTCACATGCATGCAGGTCCATCCTGGCTATGCTTTTCTAGATCTCTGCCAGCCCTTTTGCTAGTTCCCCCTGTCCCAGAAAAATTAAGTTGATGTTCTTACCCGGTCATGTTGCCAACACCATAGTTGGAGACATGGTTGAAGAGCAGGCATTACCATTTACAGGAAAGGTTGCTTTCTCTGTTGGGCATTTTGCAGGCCATACAGACACAACACAGAAGAAACCTTCCTGCAGCTCCTCCGACTGCCTTTCTGCCTTCTGGAGGTTGGCCCTGCCCCTTTCCCAGGGGATTGTGGGAAGGGTTGTGGGCGGGGCCTGGGGTATATGAGCCCCAGCCTTAGGCAGCAGGGCTCAGTGTGCTCCTGGGCTTCTCTGGTAGCAGATCTCTGCTGTACCTTCAGGTTATAAAGCCTTTTGGTTCTGCATGCACCACTGTGCAGGCTAACTTTGTATTTGGATGAGGCTTTGAAGCAAGCCGGTACAGGAGCGAGGAGGAGCGTGGGGTTAGCAGCTTCTCACAAGCGCACTCGCAGTTTTGGTTCTGTTGGTATCTTAGGTACTACAAGGAATGATGAGTCCAGTATCTGACTTTGGACCAAGCAGGTGAGCAGAATGCCCCAGCCCTTCTGGGCAGGGGGTTGTTGTGGAAGAGGCTGGGATCGGCTGGTGCCATGCTGACTTCTGGCAGTTCTTCTTTGGTTTTTTTTGTTTGTTTGTTTTGCAGCTACTGAAGAGCACCCTGACTATTGCAGGAAAATTCCAGTTAGTTCACACGTTCTTATCTGGAAGATGGATTCTGGCCCTCTTAAAGCTAAGTCGAGGAACCAGGGTGGTGGGCACGGGCGGTCTAGTAGGAGCAGATAAGCTTTTGTGAGGAATTGCAGAGCTTTAAATTTAGGGTAGGGGAGAGGGCTACCCAGGATAAGTTCCCTTTGGGCAGGTAAACAGAGAGGGCGACTCCTCAGTATGAGATTAGCGTGCGACGGGCAGGGCAGTTCCAGAGTCTGGGGAGTGCAGAGTCTGGGGAGTGCAGAGTCTGGGGAGTGCAGAGTCTGGGGAGTGCAGAGTCTGGGGAGTGCAGAGTCTGGGGAGTGCAGAGTCTGGGGAGTGCAGAGTCTGGGGAGTGCAGAGTCTGGGGAGTGCAGAGTCTGGGGAGTGCAGAGTCTGGGGAGTGCAGAGTCTGGGGAGTGCAGAGTCTGGGGAGTGCAGAGTCTGGGGAGTGCAGAGTCTGGGGAGTGCAGAGTCTGGGGAGTGCAGAGTCTGGGGAGTGCAGAGTCTGGGGAGTGCAGAGTCTGGGGAGTGCAGAGTCTGGGGAGTGCAGAGTCTGGGGAGTGCAGAGTCTGGGGAGTGCAGAGTCTGGGGAGTGCAGAGTCTGGGGAGTGCAGAGTCTGGGGAGTGCAGAGTCTGGGGAGTGCAGAGTCTGGGGAGTGCAGAGTCTGGGGAGTGCAGAGTCTGGGGAGTGCAGAGTCTGGGGAGTGCAGAGTCTGGGGAGTGCAGAGTCTGGGGAGTGCAGAGTCTGGGGAGTGCAGAGTCTGGGGAGTGCAGAGTCTGGGGAGTGCAGAGTCTGGGGAGTGCAGAGTCTGGGGAGTGCAGAGTCTGGGGAGTGCAGAGTCTGGGGAGTGCAGAGTCTGGGGAGTGCAGAGTCTGGGGAGTGCAGAGTCTGGGGAGTGCAGAGTCTGGGGAGTGCAGAGTCTGGGGAGTGCAGAGTCTGGGGAGTGCAGAGTCTGGGGAGTGCAGAGTCTGGGGAGTGCAGAGTCTGGGGAGTGCAGAGTCTGGGGAGTGCAGAGTCTGGGGAGTGCAGAGTCTGGGGAGTGCAGAGTCTGGGGAGTGCAGAGTCTGGGGAGTGCAGAGTCTGGGGAGTGCAGAGTCTGGGGAGTGCAGAGTCTGGGGAGTGCAGAGTCTGGGGAGTGCAGAGTCTGGGGAGTGCAGAGTCTGGGGAGTGCAGAGTCTGGGGAGTGCAGAGTCTGGGGAGTGCAGAGTCTGGGGAGTGCAGAGTCTGGGGAGTGCAGAGTCTGGGGAGTGCAGAGTCTGGGGAGTGCAGAGTCTGGGGAGTGCAGAGTCTGGGGAGTGCAGAGTCTGGGGAGTGCAGAGTCTGGGGAGTGCAGAGTCTGGGGAGTGCAGAGTCTGGGGAGTGCAGAGTCTGGGGAGTGCAGAGTCTGGGGAGTGCAGAGTCTGGGGAGTGCAGAGTCTGGGGAGTGCAGAGTCTGGGGAGTGCAGAGTCTGGGGAGTGCAGAGTCTGGGGAGTGCAGAGTCTGGGGAGTGCAGAGTCTGGGGAGTGCAGAGTCTGGGGAGTGCAGAGTCTGGGGAGTGCAGAGTCTGGGGAGTGCAGAGTCTGGGGAGTGCAGAGTCTGGGGAGTGCAGAGTCTGGGGAGTGCAGAGTCTGGGGAGTGCAGAGTCTGGGGAGTGCAGAGTCTGGGGAGTGCAGAGTCTGGGGAGTGCAGAGTCTGGGGAGTGCAGAGTCTGGGGAGTGCAGAGTCTGGGGAGTGCAGAGTCTGGGGAGTGCAGAGTCTGGGGAGTGCAGAGTCTGGGGAGTGCAGAGTCTGGGGAGTGCAGAGTCTGGGGAGTGCAGAGTCTGGGGAGTGCAGAGTCTGGGGAGTGCAGAGTCTGGGGAGTGCAGAGTCTGGGGAGTGCAGAGTCTGGGGAGTGCAGAGTCTGGGGAGTGCAGAGTCTGGGGAGTGCAGAGTCTGGGGAGTGCAGAGTCTGGGGAGTGCAGAGTCTGGGGAGTGCAGAGTCTGGGGAGTGCAGAGTCTGGGGAGTGCAGAGTCTGGGGAGTGCAGAGTCTGGGGAGTGCAGAGTCTGGGGAGTGCAGAGTCTGGGGAGTGCAGAGTCTGGGGAGTGCAGAGTCTGGGGAGTGCAGAGTCTGGGGAGTGCAGAGTCTGGGGAGTGCAGAGTCTGGGGAGTGCAGAGTCTGGGGAGTGCAGAGTCTGGGGAGTGCAGAGTCTGGGGAGTGCAGAGTCTGGGGAGTGCAGAGTCTGGGGAGTGCAGAGTCTGGGGAGTGCAGAGTCTGGGGAGTGCAGAGTCTGGGGAGTGCAGAGTCTGGGGAGTGCAGAGTCTGGGGAGTGCAGAGTCTGGGGAGTGCAGAGTCTGGGGAGTGCAGAGTCTGGGGAGTGCAGAGTCTGGGGAGTGCAGAGTCTGGGGAGTGCAGAGTCTGGGGAGTGCAGAGTCTGGGGAGTGCAGAGTCTGGGGAGTGCAGAGTCTGGGGAGTGCAGAGTCTGGGGAGTGCAGAGTCTGGGGAGTGCAGAGTCTGGGGAGTGCAGAGTCTGGGGAGTGCAGAGTCTGGGGAGTGCAGAGTCTGGGGAGTGCAGAGTCTGGGGAGTGCAGAGTCTGGGGAGTGCAGAGTCTGGGGAGTGCAGAGTCTGGGGAGTGCAGAGTCTGGGGAGTGCAGAGTCTGGGGAGTGCAGAGTCTGGGGAGTGCAGAGTCTGGGGAGTGCAGAGTCTGGGGAGTGCAGAGTCTGGGGAGTGCAGAGTCTGGGGAGTGCAGAGTCTGGGGAGTGCAGAGTCTGGGGAGTGCAGAGTCTGGGGAGTGCAGAGTCTGGGGAGTGCAGAGTCTGGGGAGTGCAGAGTCTGGGGAGTGCAGAGTCTGGGGAGTGCAGAGTCTGGGGAGTGCAGAGTCTGGGGAGTGCAGAGTCTGGGGAGTGCAGAGTCTGGGGAGTGCAGAGTCTGGGGAGTGCAGAGTCTGGGGAGTGCAGAGTCTGGGGAGTGCAGAGTCTGGGGAGTGCAGAGTCTGGGGAGTGCAGAGTCTGGGGAGTGCAGAGTCTGGGGAGTGCAGAGTCTGGGGAGTGCAGAGTCTGGGGAGTGCAGAGTCTGGGGAGTGCAGAGTCTGGGGAGTGCAGAGTCTGGGGAGTGCAGAGTCTGGGGAGTGCAGAGTCTGGGGAGTGCAGAGTCTGGGGAGTGCAGAGTCTGGGGAGTGCAGAGTCTGGGGAGTGCAGAGTCTGGGGAGTGCAGAGTCTGGGGAGTGCAGAGTCTGGGGAGTGCAGAGTCTGGGGAGTGCAGAGTCTGGGGAGTGCAGAGTCTGGGGAGTGCAGAGTCTGGGGAGTGCAGAGTCTGGGGAGTGCAGAGTCTGGGGAGTGCAGAGTCTGGGGAGTGCAGAGTCTGGGGAGTGCAGAGTCTGGGGAGTGCAGAGTCTGGGGAGTGCAGAGTCTGGGGAGTGCAGAGTCTGGGGAGTGCAGAGTCTGGGGAGTGCAGAGTCTGGGGAGTGCAGAGTCTGGGGAGTGCAGAGTCTGGGGAGTGCAGAGTCTGGGGAGTGCAGAGTCTGGGGAGTGCAGAGTCTGGGGAGTGCAGAGTCTGGGGAGTGCAGAGTCTGGGGAGTGCAGAGTCTGGGGAGTGCAGAGTCTGGGGAGTGCAGAGTCTGGGGAGTGCAGAGTCTGGGGAGTGCAGAGTCTGGGGAGTGCAGAGTCTGGGGAGTGCAGAGTCTGGGGAGTGCAGAGTCTGGGGAGTGCAGAGTCTGGGGAGTGCAGAGTCTGGGGAGTGCAGAGTCTGGGGAGTGCAGAGTCTGGGGAGTGCAGAGTCTGGGGAGTGCAGAGTCTGGGGAGTGCAGAGTCTGGGGAGTGCAGAGTCTGGGGAGTGCAGAGTCTGGGGAGTGCAGAGTCTGGGGAGTGCAGAGTCTGGGGAGTGCAGAGTCTGGGGAGTGCAGAGTCTGGGGAGTGCAGAGTCTGGGGAGTGCAGAGTCTGGGGAGTGCAGAGTCTGGGGAGTGCAGAGTCTGGGGAGTGCAGAGTCTGGGGAGTGCAGAGTCTGGGGAGTGCAGTGTCTGGGGAGTGCAGAGTCTGGGGAGTGCAGAGTCTGGGGAGTGCAGAGTCTGGGGAGTGCAGAGTCTGGGGAGTGCAGAGTCTGGGGAGTGCAGAGTCTGGGGAGTGCAGAGTCTGGGGAGTGCAGAGTCTGGGGAGTGCAGAGTCTGGGGAGTGCAGAGTCTGGGGAGTGCAGAGTCTGGGGAGTGCAGAGTCTGGGGAGTGCAGAGTCTGGGGAGTGCAGAGTCTGGGGAGTGCAGAGTCTGGGGAGTGCAGAGTCTGGGGAGTGCAGAGTCTGGGGAGTGCAGAGTCTGGGGAGTGCAGAGTCTGGGGAGTGCAGAGTCTGGGGAGTGCAGAGTCTGGGGAGTGCAGAGTCTGGGGAGTGCAGAGTCTGGGGAGTGCAGAGTCTGGGGAGTGCAGAGTCTGGGGAGTGCAGAGTCTGGGGAGTGCAGAGTCTGGGGAGTGCAGAGTCTGGGGAGTGCAGAGTCTGGGGAGTGCAGAGTCTGGGGAGTGCAGAGTCTGGGGAGTGCAGAGTCTGGGGAGTGCAGAGTCTGGGGAGTGCAGAGTCTGGGGAGTGCAGAGTCTGGGGAGTGCAGAGTCTGGGGAGTGCAGAGTCTGGGGAGTGCAGAGTCTGGGGAGTGCAGAGTCTGGGGAGTGCAGAGTCTGGGGAGTGCAGAGTCTGGGGAGTGCAGAGTCTGGGGAGTGCAGAGTCTGGGGAGTGCAGAGTCTGGGGAGTGCAGAGTCTGGGGAGTGCAGAGTCTGGGGAGTGCAGAGTCTGGGGAGTGCAGAGTCTGGGGAGTGCAGAGTCTGGGGAGTGCAGAGTCTGGGGAGTGCAGAGTCTGGGGAGTGCAGAGTCTGGGGAGTGCAGAGTCTGGGGAGTGCAGAGTCTGGGGAGTGCAGAGTCTGGGGAGTGCAGAGTCTGGGGAGTGCAGAGTCTGGGGAGTGCAGAGTCTGGGGAGTGCAGAGTCTGGGGAGTGCAGAGTCTGGGGAGTGCAGAGTCTGGGGAGTGCAGAGTCTGGGGAGTGCAGAGTCTGGGGAGTGCAGAGTCTGGGGAGTGCAGAGTCTGGGGAGTGCAGAGTCTGGGGAGTGCAGAGTCTGGGGAGTGCAGAGTCTGGGGAGTGCAGAGTCTGGGGAGTGCAGAGTCTGGGGAGTGCAGAGTCTGGGGAGTGCAGAGTCTGGGGAGTGCAGAGTCTGGGGAGTGCAGAGTCTGGGGAGTGCAGAGTCTGGGGAGTGCAGAGTCTGGGGAGTGCAGAGTCTGGGGAGTGCAGAGTCTGGGGAGTGCAGAGTCTGGGGAGTGCAGAGTCTGGGGAGTGCAGAGTCTGGGGAGTGCAGAGTCTGGGGAGTGCAGAGTCTGGGGAGTGCAGAGTCTGGGGAGTGCAGAGTCTGGGGAGTGCAGAGTCTGGGGAGTGCAGAGTCTGGGGAGTGCAGAGTCTGGGGAGTGCAGAGTCTGGGGAGTGCAGAGTCTGGGGAGTGCAGAGTCTGGGGAGTGCAGAGTCTGGGGAGTGCAGAGTCTGGGGAGTGCAGAGTCTGGGGAGTGCAGAGTCTGGGGAGTGCAGAGTCTGGGGAGTGCAGAGTCTGGGGAGTGCAGAGTCTGGGGAGTGCAGAGTCTGGGGAGTGCAGAGTCTGGGGAGTGCAGAGTCTGGGGAGTGCAGAGTCTGGGGAGTGCAGAGTCTGGGGAGTGCAGAGTCTGGGGAGTGCAGAGTCTGGGGAGTGCAGAGTCTGGGGAGTGCAGAGTCTGGGGAGTGCAGAGTCTGGGGAGTGCAGAGTCTGGGGAGTGCAGAGTCTGGGGAGTGCAGAGTCTGGGGAGTGCAGAGTCTGGGGAGTGCAGAGTCTGGGGAGTGCAGAGTCTGGGGAGTGCAGAGTCTGGGGAGTGCAGAGTCTGGGGAGTGCAGAGTCTGGGGAGTGCAGAGTCTGGGGAGTGCAGAGTCTGGGGAGTGCAGAGTCTGGGGAGTGCAGAGTCTGGGGAGTGCAGAGTCTGGGGAGTGCAGAGTCTGGGGAGTGCAGAGTCTGGGGAGTGCAGAGTCTGGGGAGTGCAGAGTCTGGGGAGTGCAGAGTCTGGGGAGTGCAGAGTCTGGGGAGTGCAGAGTCTGGGGAGTGCAGAGTCTGGGGAGTGCAGAGTCTGGGGAGTGCAGAGTCTGGGGAGTGCAGAGTCTGGGGAGTGCAGAGTCTGGGGAGTGCAGAGTCTGGGGAGTGCAGAGTCTGGGGAGTGCAGAGTCTGGGGAGTGCAGAGTCTGGGGAGTGCAGAGTCTGGGGAGTGCAGAGTCTGGGGAGTGCAGAGTCTGGGGAGTGCAGAGTCTGGGGAGTGCAGAGTCTGGGGAGTGCAGAGTCTGGGGAGTGCAGAGTCTGGGGAGTGCAGAGTCTGGGGAGTGCAGAGTCTGGGGAGTGCAGAGTCTGGGGAGTGCAGAGTCTGGGGAGTGCAGAGTCTGGGGAGTGCAGAGTCTGGGGAGTGCAGAGTCTGGGGAGTGCAGAGTCTGGGGAGTGCAGAGTCTGGGGAGTGCAGAGTCTGGGGAGTGCAGAGTCTGGGGAGTGCAGAGTCTGGGGAGTGCAGAGTCTGGGGAGTGCAGAGTCTGGGGAGTGCAGAGTCTGGGGAGTGCAGAGTCTGGGGAGTGCAGAGTCTGGGGAGTGCAGAGTCTGGGGAGTGCAGAGTCTGGGGAGTGCAGAGTCTGGGGAGTGCAGAGTCTGGGGAGTGCAGAGTCTGGGGAGTGCAGAGTCTGGGGAGTGCAGAGTCTGGGGAGTGCAGAGTCTGGGGAGTGCAGAGTCTGGGGAGTGCAGAGTCTGGGGAGTGCAGAGTCTGGGGAGTGCAGAGTCTGGGGAGTGCAGAGTCTGGGGAGTGCAGAGTCTGGGGAGTGCAGAGTCTGGGGAGTGCAGAGTCTGGGGAGTGCAGAGTCTGGGGAGTGCAGAGTCTGGGGAGTGCAGAGTCTGGGGAGTGCAGAGTCTGGGGAGTGCAGAGTCTGGGGAGTGCAGAGTCTGGGGAGTGCAGAGTCTGGGGAGTGCAGAGTCTGGGGAGTGCAGAGTCTGGGGAGTGCAGAGTCTGGGGAGTGCAGAGTCTGGGGAGTGCAGAGTCTGGGGAGTGCAGAGTCTGGGGAGTGCAGAGTCTGGGGAGTGCAGAGTCTGGGGAGTGCAGAGTCTGGGGAGTGCAGAGTCTGGGGAGTGCAGAGTCTGGGGAGTGCAGAGTCTGGGGAGTGCAGAGTCTGGGGAGTGCAGAGTCTGGGGAGTGCAGAGTCTGGGGAGTGCAGAGTCTGGGGAGTGCAGAGTCTGGGGAGTGCAGAGTCTGGGGAGTGCAGAGTCTGGGGAGTGCAGAGTCTGGGGAGTGCAGAGTCTGGGGAGTGCAGAGTCTGGGGAGTGCAGAGTCTGGGGAGTGCAGAGTCTGGGGAGTGCAGAGTCTGGGGAGTGCAGAGTCTGGGGAGTGCAGAGTCTGGGGAGTGCAGAGTCTGGGGAGTGCAGAGTCTGGGGAGTGCAGAGTCTGGGGAGTGCAGAGTCTGGGGAGTGCAGAGTCTGGGGAGTGCAGAGTCTGGGGAGTGCAGAGTCTGGGGAGTGCAGAGTCTGGGGAGTGCAGAGTCTGGGGAGTGCAGAGTCTGGGGAGTGCAGAGTCTGGGGAGTGCAGAGTCTGGGGAGTGCAGAGTCTGGGGAGTGCAGAGTCTGGGGAGTGCAGAGTCTGGGGAGTGCAGAGTCTGGGGAGTGCAGAGTCTGGGGAGTGCAGAGTCTGGGGAGTGCAGAGTCTGGGGAGTGCAGAGTCTGGGGAGTGCAGAGTCTGGGGAGTGCAGAGTCTGGGGAGTGCAGAGTCTGGGGAGTGCAGAGTCTGGGGAGTGCAGAGTCTGGGGAGTGCAGAGTCTGGGGAGTGCAGAGTCTGGGGAGTGCAGAGTCTGGGGAGTGCAGAGTCTGGGGAGTGCAGAGTCTGGGGAGTGCAGAGTCTGGGGAGTGCAGAGTCTGGGGAGTGCAGAGTCTGGGGAGTGCAGAGTCTGGGGAGTGCAGAGTCTGGGGAGTGCAGAGTCTGGGGAGTGCAGGGTCTGGGGAGTGCAGAGTCTGGGGAGTGCAGAGTCTGGGGAGTGCAGAGTCTGGGGAGTGCAGAGTCTGGGGAGTGCAGAGTCTGGGGAGTGCAGAGTCTGGGGAGTGCAGAGTCTGGGGAGTGCAGAGTCTGGGGAGTGCAGAGTCTGGGGAGTGCAGAGTCTGGGGAGTGCAGAGTCTGGGGAGTGCAGAGTCTGGGGAGTGCAGAGTCTGGGGAGTGCAGAGTCTGGGGAGTGCAGAGTCTGGGGAGTGCAGAGTCTGGGGAGTGCAGAGTCTGGGGAGTGCAGAGTCTGGGGAGTGCAGAGTCTGGGGAGTGCAGAGTCTGGGGAGTGCAGAGTCTGGGGAGTGCAGAGTCTGGGGAGTGCAGAGTCTGGGGAGTGCAGAGTCTGGGGAGTGCAGAGTCTGGGAGTGCAGAGTCTGGGGAGTGCAGAGTCTGGGGAGTGCAGAGTCTGGGGAGTGCAGAGTCTGGGGAGTGCAGAGTCTGGGGAGGGCAGAGTCTGGGGAGTGCAGAGTCTGGGGAGTGCAGAGTCTGGGGAGTGCAGAGTCTGGGGAGTGCAGAGTCTGGGGAGTGCAGAGTCTGGGGAGTGCAGAGTCTGGGGAGTGCAGAGTCTGGGGAGTGCAGAGTCTGGGGAGTGCAGAGTCTGGGGAGTGCAGAGTCTGGGGAGTGCAGAGTCTGGGGAGTGCAGAGTCTGGGGAGTGCAGAGTCTGGGGAGTGCAGAGTCTGGGGAGTGCAGAGTCTGGGGAGTGCAGAGTCTGGGGAGTGCAGAGTCTGGGGAGTGCAGAGTCTGGGGAGTGCAGAGTCTGGGGAGTGCAGAGTCTGGGGAGTGCAGAGTCTGGGGAGTGCAGAGTCTGGGGAGTGCAGAGTCTGGGGAGTGCAGAGTCTGGGGAGTGCAGAGTCTGGGGAGTGCAGAGTCTGGGGAGTGCAGAGTCTGGGGAGTGCAGAGTCTGGGGAGTGCAGAGTCTGGGGAGTGCAGAGTCTGGGGAGTGCAGAGTCTGGGGAGTGCAGAGTCTGGGGAGTGCAGAGTCTGGGGAGTGCAGAGTCTGGGGAGTGCAGAGTCTGGGGAGTGCAGAGTCTGGGGAGTGCAGAGTCTGGGGAGTGCAGAGTCTGGGGAGTGCAGAGTCTGGGGAGTGCAGAGTCTGGGGAGTGCAGAGTCTGGGGAGTGCAGAGTCTGGGGAGTGCAGAGTCTGGGGAGTGCAGAGTCTGGGGAGTGCAGAGTCTGGGGAGTGCAGAGTCTGGGGAGTGCAGAGTCTGGGGAGTGCAGAGTCTGGGGAGTGCAGAGTCTGGGGAGTGCAGAGTCTGGGGAGTGCAGAGTCTGGGGAGTGCAGAGTCTGGGGAGTGCAGAGTCTGGGGAGTGCAGAGTCTGGGAGTGCAGAGTCTGGGGAGTGCAGAGTCTGGGGAGTGCAGAGTCTGGGGAGTGCAGAGTCTGGGGAGTGCAGAGTCTGGGGAGTGCAGAGTCTGGGGAGTGCAGAGTCTGGGGAGTGCAGAGTCTGGGGAGTGCAGAGTCTGGGGAGTGCAGAGTCTGGGGAGTGCAGAGTCTGGGGAGTGCAGAGTCTGGGGAGTGCAGAGTCTGGGGAGTGCAGAGTCTGGGAGTGCAGAGTCTGGGGAGTGCAGAGTCTGGGGAGTGCAGAGTCTGGGGAGTGCAGAGTCTGGGGAGTGCAGAGTCTGGGGAGTGCAGAGTCTGGGGAGTGCAGAGTCTGGGAGTGCAGAGTCTGGGGAGTGCAGAGTCTGGGGAGTGCAGAGTCTGGGGAGTGCAGAGTCTGGGGAGTGCAGAGTCTGGGGAGTGCAGAGTCTGGGGAGTGCAGAGTCTGGGGAGTGCAGAGTCTGGGGAGTGCAGAGTCTGGGGAGTGCAGAGTCTGGGGAGTGCAGAGTCTGGGGAGTGCAGAGTCTGGGGAGTGCAGAGTCTGGGGAGTGCAGAGTCTGGGGAGTGCAGAGTCTGGGGAGTGCAGAGTCTGGGGAGTGCAGAGTCTGGGGAGTGCAGAGTCTGGGGAGTGCAGAGTCTGGGGAGTGCAGAGTCTGGGGAGTGCAGAGTCTGGGGAGTGCAGAGTCTGGGGAGTGCAGAGTCTGGGGAGTGCAGAGTCTGGGGAGTGCAGAGTCTGGGGAGTGCAGAGTCTGGGGAGTGCAGAGTCTGGGGAGTGCAGAGTCTGGGGAGTGCAGAGTCTGGGGAGTGCAGAGTCTGGGGAGTGCAGAGTCTGGGGAGTGCAGAGTCTGGGGAGTGCAGAGTCTGGGGAGTGCAGAGTCTGGGGAGTGCAGAGTCTGGGGAGTGCAGAGTCTGGGGAGTGCAGAGTCTGGGGAGTGCAGAGTCTGGGGAGTGCAGAGTCTGGGGAGTGCAGAGTCTGGGGAGTGCAGAGTCTGGGGAGTGCAGAGTCTGGGGAGTGCAGAGTCTGGGGAGTGCAGAGTCTGGGGAGTGCAGAGTCTGGGGAGTGCAGAGTCTGGGGAGTGCAGAGTCTGGGGAGTGCAGAGTCTGGGGAGTGCAGAGTCTGGGGAGTGCAGAGTCTGGGGAGTGCAGAGTCTGGGGAGTGCAGAGTCTGGGGAGTGCAGAGTCTGGGGAGTGCAGAGTCTGGGGAGTGCAGAGTCTGGGGAGTGCAGAGTCTGGGGAGTGCAGAGTCTGGGGAGTGCAGAGTCTGGGGAGTGCAGAGTCTGGGGAGTGCAGAGTCTGGGGAGTGCAGAGTCTGGGGAGTGCAGAGTCTGGGGAGTGCAGAGTCTGGGGAGTGCAGAGTCTGGGGAGTGCAGAGTCTGGGGAGTGCAGAGTCTGGGGAGTGCAGAGTCTGGGGAGTGCAGAGTCTGGGGAGTGCAGAGTCTGGGGAGTGCAGAGTCTGGGGAGTGCAGAGTCTGGGGAGTGCAGAGTCTGGGGAGTGCAGAGTCTGGGGAGTGCAGAGTCTGGGGAGTGCAGAGTCTGGGGAGTGCAGAGTCTGGGGAGTGCAGAGTCTGGGGAGTGCAGAGTCTGGGGAGTGCAGAGTCTGGGGAGTGCAGAGTCTGGGGAGTGCAGAGTCTGGGGAGTGCAGAGTCTGGGGAGTGCAGAGTCTGGGGAGTGCAGAGTCTGGGGAGTGCAGAGTCTGGGAGTGCAGAGTCTGGGGAGTGCAGAGTCTGGGGAGTGCAGAGTCTGGGGAGTGCAGAGTCTGGGGAGTGCAGAGTCTGGGGAGTGCAGAGTCTGGGGAGTGCAGAGTCTGGGGAGTGCAGAGTCTGGGGAGTGCAGAGTCTGGGGAGTGCAGAGTCTGGGGAGTGCAGAGTCTGGGGAGTGCAGAGTCTGGGAGTGCAGAGTCTGGGGAGTGCAGAGTCTGGGGAGTGCAGAGTCTGGGGAGTGCAGAGTCTGGGGAGTGCAGAGTCTGGGGAGTGCAGAGTCTGGGGAGTGCAGAGTCTGGGGAGTGCAGAGTCTGGGGAGTGCAGAGTCTGGGGAGTGCAGAGTCTGGGGAGAGCAGAGTCTGGGGAGTGCAGAGTCTGGGGAGTGCAGAGTCTGGGGAGTGCAGAGTCTGGGGAGTGCAGAGTCTGGGGAGTGCAGAGTCTGGGGAGTGCAGAGTCTGGGGAGTGCAGAGTCTGGGGAGTGCAGAGTCTGGGGAGTGCAGAGTCTGGGGAGTGCAGAGTCTGGGGAGTGCAGAGTCTGGGGAGTGCAGAGTCTGGGGAGTGCAGAGTCTGGGGAGTGCAGAGTCTGGGGAGTGCAGAGTCTGGGGAGTGCAGAGTCTGGGGAGTGCAGAGTCTGGGGAGTGCAGAGTCTGGGGAGTGCAGAGTCTGGGGAGTGCAGAGTCTGGGGAGTGCAGAGTCTGGGGAGTGCAGAGTCTGGGGAGTGCAGAGTCTGGGGAGTGCAGAGTCTGGGGAGTGCAGAGTCTGGGGAGTGCAGAGTCTGGGAGTGCAGAGTCTGGGGAGTGCAGAGTCTGGGGAGTGCAGAGTCTGGGGAGTGCAGAGTCTGGGGAGTGCAGAGTCTGGGGAGTGCAGAGTCTGGGGAGTGCAGAGTCTGGGGAGTGCAGAGTCTGGGGAGTGCAGAGTCTGGGGAGTGCAGAGTCTGGGGAGTGCAGAGTCTGGGGAGTGCAGAGTCTGGGGAGTGCAGAGTCTGGGGAGTGCAGAGTCTGGGGAGTGCAGAGTCTGGGGAGTGCAGAGTCTGGGGAGTGCAGAGTCTGGGGAGTGCAGAGTCTGGGGAGTGCAGAGTCTGGGGAGTGCAGAGTCTGGGGAGTGCAGAGTCTGGGGAGTGCAGAGTCTGGGAGTGCAGAGTCTGGGGAGTGCAGAGTCTGGGGAGTGCAGAGTCTGGGGAGTGCAGAGTCTGGGAGTGCAGAGTCTGGGGAGTGCAGAGTCTGGGGAGTGCAGAGTCTGGGGAGTGCAGAGTCTGGGGAGTGCAGAGTCTGGGGAGTGCAGAGTCTGGGGAGTGCAGAGTCTGGGGAGTGCAGAGTCTGGGGAGTGCAGAGTCTGGGGAGTGCAGAGTCTGGGGAGTGCAGAGTCTGGGGAGTGCAGAGTCTGGGGAGTGCAGAGTCTGGGGAGTGCAGAGTCTGGGGAGTGCAGAGTCTGGGGAGTGCAGAGTCTGGGGAGTGCAGAGTCTGGGGAGTGCAGAGTCTGGGGAGTGCAGAGTCTGGGGAGTGCAGAGTCTGGGGAGTGCAGAGTCTGGGGAGTGCAGAGTCTGGGGAGTGCAGAGTCTGGGGAGTGCAGAGTCTGGGGAGTGCAGAGTCTGGGGAGTGCAGAGTCTGGGGAGTGCAGAGTCTGGGGAGTGCAGAGTCTGGGGAGTGCAGAGTCTGGGGAGTGCAGAGTCTGGGGAGTGCAGAGTCTGGGGAGTGCAGAGTCTGGGGAGTGCAGAGTCTGGGGAGTGCAGAGTCTGGGGAGTGCAGAGTCTGGGGAGTGCAGAGTCTGGGGAGTGCAGAGTCTGGGGAGTGCAGAGTCTGGGGAGTGCAGAGTCTGGGGAGTGCAGAGTCTGGGGAGTGCAGAGTCTGGGGAGTGCAGAGTCTGGGGAGTGCAGAGTCTGGGGAGTGCAGAGTCTGGGGAGTGCAGAGTCTGGGGAGTGCAGAGTCTGGGGAGTGCAGAGTCTGGGGAGTGCAGAGTCTGGGGAGTGCAGAGTCTGGGGAGTGCAGAGTCTGGGGAGTGCAGAGTCTGGGGAGTGCAGAGTCTGGGGAGTGCAGAGTCTGGGGAGTGCAGAGTCTGGGGAGTGCAGAGTCTGGGGAGTGCAGAGTCTGGGGAGTGCAGAGTCTGGGGAGTGCAGAGTCTGGGGAGTGCAGAGTCTGGGGAGTGCAGAGTCTGGGGAGTGCAGAGTCTGGGGAGTGCAGAGTCTGGGGAGTGCAGAGTCTGGGGAGTGCAGAGTCTGGGGAGTGCAGAGTCTGGGGAGTGCAGAGTCTGGGGAGTGCAGAGTCTGGGGAGTGCAGAGTCTGGGGAGTGCAGAGTCTGGGGAGTGCAGAGTCTGGGGAGTGCAGAGTCTGGGGAGTGCAGAGTCTGGGGAGTGCAGAGTCTGGGGAGTGCAGAGTCTGGGGAGTGCAGAGTCTGGGGAGTGCAGAGTCTGGGGAGTGCAGAGTCTGGGGAGTGCAGAGTCTGGGGAGTGCAGAGTCTGGGGAGTGCAGAGTCTGGGGAGTGCAGAGTCTGGGGAGTGCAGAGTCTGGGGAGTGCAGAGTCTGGGGAGTGCAGAGTCTGGGGAGTGCAGAGTCTGGGGAGTGCAGAGTCTGGGGAGTGCAGAGTCTGGGGAGTGCAGAGTCTGGGGAGTGCAGAGTCTGGGGAGTGCAGAGTCTGGGGAGTGCAGAGTCTGGGGAGTGCAGAGTCTGGGGAGTGCAGAGTCTGGGGAGTGCAGAGTCTGGGGAGTGCAGAGTCTGGGGAGTGCAGAGTCTGGGGAGTGCAGAGTCTGGGGAGTGCAGAGTCTGGGGAGTGCAGAGTCTGGGGAGTGCAGAGTCTGGGGAGTGCAGAGTCTGGGGAGTGCAGAGTCTGGGGAGTGCAGAGTCTGGGGAGTGCAGAGTCTGGGGAGTGCAGAGTCTGGGGAGTGCAGAGTCTGGGGAGTGCAGAGTCTGGGGAGTGCAGAGTCTGGGGAGTGCAGAGTCTGGGGAGTGCAGAGTCTGGGGAGTGCAGAGTCTGGGGAGTGCAGAGTCTGGGGAGTGCAGAGTCTGGGGAGTGCAGAGTCTGGGGAGTGCAGAGTCTGGGGAGTGCAGAGTCTGGGGAGTGCAGAGTCTGGGGAGTGCAGAGTCTGGGGAGTGCAGAGTCTGGGGAGTGCAGAGTCTGGGGAGTGCAGAGTCTGGGGAGTGCAGAGTCTGGGGAGTGCAGAGTCTGGGGAGTGCAGAGTCTGGGGAGTGCAGAGTCTGGGGAGTGCAGAGTCTGGGGAGTGCAGAGTCTGGGGAGTGCAGAGTCTGGGGAGTGCAGAGTCTGGGGAGTGCAGAGTCTGGGGAGTGCAGAGTCTGGGGAGTGCAGAGTCTGGGGAGTGCAGAGTCTGGGGAGTGCAGAGTCTGGGGAGTGCAGAGTCTGGGGAGTGCAGAGTCTGGGGAGTGCAGAGTCTGGGGAGTGCAGAGTCTGGGGAGTGCAGAGTCTGGGGAGTGCAGAGTCTGGGGAGTGCAGAGTCTGGGGAGTGCAGAGTCTGGGGAGTGCAGAGTCTGGGGAGTGCAGAGTCTGGGGAGTGCAGAGTCTGGGGAGTGCAGAGTCTGGGGAGTGCAGAGTCTGGGGAGTGCAGAGTCTGGGGAGTGCAGAGTCTGGGGAGTGCAGAGTCTGGGGAGTGCAGAGTCTGGGGAGTGCAGAGTCTGGGGAGTGCAGAGTCTGGGGAGTGCAGAGTCTGGGGAGTGCAGAGTCTGGGGAGTGCAGAGTCTGGGGAGTGCAGAGTCTGGGGAGTGCAGAGTCTGGGGAGTGCAGAGTCTGGGGAGTGCAGAGTCTGGGGAGTGCAGAGTCTGGGGAGTGCAGAGTCTGGGGAGTGCAGAGTCTGGGGAGTGCAGAGTCTGGGGAGTGCAGAGTCTGGGGAGTGCAGAGTCTGGGGAGTGCAGAGTCTGGGGAGTGCAGAGTCTGGGGAGTGCAGAGTCTGGGGAGTGCAGAGTCTGGGGAGTGCAGAGTCTGGGGAGTGCAGAGTCTGGGGAGTGCAGAGTCTGGGGAGTGCAGAGTCTGGGGAGTGCAGAGTCTGGGGAGTGCAGAGTCTGGGGAGTGCAGAGTCTGGGGAGTGCAGAGTCTGGGGAGTGCAGAGTCTGGGGAGTGCAGAGTCTGGGGAGTGCAGAGTCTGGGGAGTGCAGAGTCTGGGGAGTGCAGAGTCTGGGGAGTGCAGAGTCTGGGGAGTGCAGAGTCTGGGGAGTGCAGAGTCTGGGGAGTGCAGAGTCTGGGGAGTGCAGAGTCTGGGGAGTGCAGAGTCTGGGGAGTGCAGAGTCTGGGGAGTGCAGAGTCTGGGGAGTGCAGAGTCTGGGGAGTGCAGAGTCTGGGGAGTGCAGAGTCTGGGGAGTGCAGAGTCTGGGGAGTGCAGAGTCTGGGGAGTGCAGAGTCTGGGGAGTGCAGAGTCTGGGGAGTGCAGAGTCTGGGGAGTGCAGAGTCTGGGGAGTGCAGAGTCTGGGGAGTGCAGAGTCTGGGGAGTGCAGAGTCTGGGGAGTGCAGAGTCTGGGGAGTGCAGAGTCTGGGGAGTGCAGAGTCTGGGGAGTGCAGAGTCTGGGGAGTGCAGAGTCTGGGGAGTGCAGAGTCTGGGGAGTGCAGAGTCTGGGGAGTGCAGAGTCTGGGGAGTGCAGAGTCTGGGGAGTGCAGAGTCTGGGGAGTGCAGAGTCTGGGGAGTGCAGAGTCTGGGGAGTGCAGAGTCTGGGGAGTGCAGAGTCTGGGGAGTGCAGAGTCTGGGGAGTGCAGAGTCTGGGGAGTGCAGAGTCTGGGGAGTGCAGAGTCTGGGGAGTGCAGAGTCTGGGGAGTGCAGAGTCTGGGGAGTGCAGAGTCTGGGGAGTGCAGAGTCTGGGGAGTGCAGAGTCTGGGGAGTGCAGAGTCTGGGGAGTGCAGAGTCTGGGGAGTGCAGAGTCTGGGGAGTGCAGAGTCTGGGGAGTGCAGAGTCTGGGGAGTGCAGAGTCTGGGGAGTGCAGAGTCTGGGGAGTGCAGAGTCTGGGGAGTGCAGAGTCTGGGGAGTGCAGAGTCTGGGGAGTGCAGAGTCTGGGGAGTGCAGAGTCTGGGGAGTGCAGAGTCTGGGGAGTGCAGAGTCTGGGGAGTGCAGAGTCTGGGGAGTGCAGAGTCTGGGGAGTGCAGAGTCTGGGGAGTGCAGAGTCTGGGGAGTGCAGAGTCTGGGGAGTGCAGAGTCTGGGGAGTGCAGAGTCTGGGGAGTGCAGAGTCTGGGGAGTGCAGAGTCTGGGGAGTGCAGAGTCTGGGGAGTGCAGAGTCTGGGGAGTGCAGAGTCTGGGGAGTGCAGAGTCTGGGGAGTGCAGAGTCTGGGGAGTGCAGAGTCTGGGGAGTGCAGAGTCTGGGGAGTGCAGAGTCTGGGGAGTGCAGAGTCTGGGGAGTGCAGAGTCTGGGGAGTGCAGAGTCTGGGGAGTGCAGAGTCTGGGGAGTGCAGAGTCTGGGGAGTGCAGAGTCTGGGGAGTGCAGAGTCTGGGGAGTGCAGAGTCTGGGGAGTGCAGAGTCTGGGGAGTGCAGAGTCTGGGGAGTGCAGAGTCTGGGGAGTGCAGAGTCTGGGGAGTGCAGAGTCTGGGGAGTGCAGAGTCTGGGGAGTGCAGAGTCTGGGGAGTGCAGAGTCTGGGGAGTGCAGAGTCTGGGGAGTGCAGAGTCTGGGGAGTGCAGAGTCTGGGGAGTGCAGAGTCTGGGGAGTGCAGAGTCTGGGGAGTGCAGAGTCTGGGGAGTGCAGAGTCTGGGGAGTGCAGAGTCTGGGGAGTGCAGAGTCTGGGGAGTGCAGAGTCTGGGGAGTGCAGAGTCTGGGGAGTGCAGAGTCTGGGGAGTGCAGAGTCTGGGGAGTGCAGAGTCTGGGGAGTGCAGAGTCTGGGGAGTGCAGAGTCTGGGGAGTGCAGAGTCTGGGGAGTGCAGAGTCTGGGGAGTGCAGAGTCTGGGGAGTGCAGAGTCTGGGGAGTGCAGAGTCTGGGGAGTGCAGAGTCTGGGGAGTGCAGAGTCTGGGGAGTGCAGAGTCTGGGGAGTGCAGAGTCTGGGGAGTGCAGAGTCTGGGGAGTGCAGAGTCTGGGGAGTGCAGAGTCTGGGGAGTGCAGAGTCTGGGGAGTGCAGAGTCTGGGGAGTGCAGAGTCTGGGGAGTGCAGAGTCTGGGGAGTGCAGAGTCTGGGGAGTGCAGAGTCTGGGGAGTGCAGAGTCTGGGGAGTGCAGAGTCTGGGGAGTGCAGAGTCTGGGGAGTGCAGAGTCTGGGGAGTGCAGAGTCTGGGGAGTGCAGAGTCTGGGGAGTGCAGAGTCTGGGGAGTGCAGAGTCTGGGGAGTGCAGAGTCTGGGGAGTGCAGAGTCTGGGGAGTGCAGAGTCTGGGGAGTGCAGAGTCTGGGGAGTGCAGAGTCTGGGGAGTGCAGAGTCTGGGGAGTGCAGAGTCTGGGGAGTGCAGAGTCT
This sequence comes from Caprimulgus europaeus, assembly GCA_907165065.1. The sequence goes on along the minus strand of OU015555.1, from coordinate 1,810,401 downwards.
GGGGAGTGCAGAGTCTGGGGAGTGCAGAGTCTGGGGAGTGCAGAGTCTGGGGAGTGCAGAGTCTGGGGAGTGCAGAGTCTGGGGAGTGCAGAGTCTGGGGAGTGCAGAGTCTGGGGAGTGCAGAGTCTGGGGAGTGCAGAGTCTGGGGAGTGCAGAGTCTGGGGAGTGCAGAGTCTGGGGAGTGCAGAGTCTGGGGAGTGCAGAGTCTGGGGAGTGCAGAGTCTGGGGAGTGCAGAGTCTGGGGAGTGCAGAGTCTGGGGAGTGCAGAGTCTGGGGAGTGCAGAGTCTGGGGAGTGCAGAGTCTGGGGAGTGCAGAGTCTGGGGAGTGCAGAGTCTGGGGAGTGCAGAGTCTGGGGAGTGCAGAGTCTGGGGAGTGCAGAGTCTGGGGAGTGCAGAGTCTGGGGAGTGCAGAGTCTGGGGAGTGCAGAGTCTGGGGAGTGCAGAGTCTGGGGAGTGCAGAGTCTGGGGAGTGCAGAGTCTGGGGAGTGCAGAGTCTGGGGAGTGCAGAGTCTGGGGAGTGCAGAGTCTGGGGAGTGCAGAGTCTGGGGAGTGCAGAGTCTGGGGAGTGCAGAGTCTGGGGAGTGCAGAGTCTGGGGAGTGCAGAGTCTGGGGAGTGCAGAGTCTGGGGAGTGCAGAGTCTGGGGAGTGCAGAGTCTGGGGAGTGCAGAGTCTGGGGAGTGCAGAGTCTGGGGAGTGCAGAGTCTGGGGAGTGCAGAGTCTGGGGAGTGCAGAGTCTGGGGAGTGCAGAGTCTGGGGAGTGCAGAGTCTGGGGAGTGCAGAGTCTGGGGAGTGCAGAGTCTGGGGAGTGCAGAGTCTGGGGAGTGCAGAGTCTGGGGAGTGCAGAGTCTGGGGAGTGCAGAGTCTGGGGAGTGCAGAGTCTGGGGAGTGCAGAGTCTGGGGAGTGCAGAGTCTGGGGAGTGCAGAGTCTGGGGAGTGCAGAGTCTGGGGAGTGCAGAGTCTGGGGAGTGCAGAGTCTGGGGAGTGCAGAGTCTGGGGAGTGCAGAGTCTGGGGAGTGCAGAGTCTGGGGAGTGCAGAGTCTGGGGAGTGCAGAGTCTGGGGAGTGCAGAGTCTGGGGAGTGCAGAGTCTGGGGAGTGCAGAGTCTGGGGAGTGCAGAGTCTGGGGAGTGCAGAGTCTGGGGAGTGCAGAGTCTGGGGAGTGCAGAGTCTGGGGAGTGCAGAGTCTGGGGAGTGCAGAGTCTGGGGAGTGCAGAGTCTGGGGAGTGCAGAGTCTGGGGAGTGCAGAGTCTGGGGAGTGCAGAGTCTGGGGAGTGCAGAGTCTGGGGAGTGCAGAGTCTGGGGAGTGCAGAGTCTGGGGAGTGCAGAGTCTGGGGAGTGCAGAGTCTGGGGAGTGCAGAGTCTGGGGAGTGCAGAGTCTGGGGAGTGCAGAGTCTGGGGAGTGCAGAGTCTGGGGAGTGCAGAGTCTGGGGAGTGCAGAGTCTGGGGAGTGCAGAGTCTGGGGAGTGCAGAGTCTGGGGAGTGCAGAGTCTGGGGAGTGCAGAGTCTGGGGAGTGCAGAGTCTGGGGAGTGCAGAGTCTGGGGAGTGCAGAGTCTGGGGAGTGCAGAGTCTGGGGAGTGCAGAGTCTGGGGAGTGCAGAGTCTGGGGAGTGCAGAGTCTGGGGAGTGCAGAGTCTGGGGAGTGCAGAGTCTGGGGAGTGCAGAGTCTGGGGAGTGCAGAGTCTGGGGAGTGCAGAGTCTGGGGAGTGCAGAGTCTGGGGAGTGCAGAGTCTGGGGAGTGCAGAGTCTGGGGAGTGCAGAGTCTGGGGAGTGCAGAGTCTGGGGAGTGCAGAGTCTGGGGAGTGCAGAGTCTGGGGAGTGCAGAGTCTGGGGAGTGCAGAGTCTGGGGAGTGCAGAGTCTGGGGAGTGCAGAGTCTGGGGAGTGCAGAGTCTGGGGAGTGCAGAGTCTGGGGAGTGCAGAGTCTGGGGAGTGCAGAGTCTGGGGAGTGCAGAGTCTGGGGAGTGCAGAGTCTGGGGAGTGCAGAGTCTGGGGAGTGCAGAGTCTGGGGAGTGCAGAGTCTGGGGAGTGCAGAGTCTGGGGAGTGCAGAGTCTGGGGAGTGCAGAGTCTGGGGAGTGCAGAGTCTGGGGAGTGCAGAGTCTGGGGAGTGCAGAGTCTGGGGAGTGCAGAGTCTGGGGAGTGCAGAGTCTGGGGAGTGCAGAGTCTGGGGAGTGCAGAGTCTGGGGAGTGCAGAGTCTGGGGAGTGCAGAGTCTGGGGAGTGCAGAGTCTGGGGAGTGCAGAGTCTGGGGAGTGCAGAGTCTGGGGAGTGCAGAGTCTGGGGAGTGCAGAGTCTGGGGAGTGCAGAGTCTGGGGAGTGCAGAGTCTGGGGAGTGCAGAGTCTGGGGAGTGCAGAGTCTGGGGAGTGCAGAGTCTGGGGAGTGCAGAGTCTGGGGAGTGCAGAGTCTGGGGAGTGCAGAGTCTGGGGAGTGCAGAGTCTGGGGAGTGCAGAGTCTGGGGAGTGCAGAGTCTGGGGAGTGCAGAGTCTGGGGAGTGCAGAGTCTGGGGAGTGCAGAGTCTGGGGAGTGCAGAGTCTGGGGAGTGCAGAGTCTGGGGAGTGCAGAGTCTGGGGAGTGCAGAGTCTGGGGAGTGCAGAGTCTGGGGAGTGCAGAGTCTGGGGAGTGCAGAGTCTGGGGAGTGCAGAGTCTGGGGAGTGCAGAGTCTGGGGAGTGCAGAGTCTGGGGAGTGCAGAGTCTGGGGAGTGCAGAGTCTGGGGAGTGCAGAGTCTGGGGAGTGCAGAGTCTGGGGAGTGCAGAGTCTGGGGAGTGCAGAGTCTGGGGAGTGCAGAGTCTGGGGAGTGCAGAGTCTGGGGAGTGCAGAGTCTGGGGAGTGCAGAGTCTGGGGAGTGCAGAGTCTGGGGAGTGCAGAGTCTGGGGAGTGCAGAGTCTGGGGAGTGCAGAGTCTGGGGAGTGCAGAGTCTGGGGAGTGCAGAGTCTGGGGAGTGCAGAGTCTGGGGAGTGCAGAGTCTGGGGAGTGCAGAGTCTGGGGAGTGCAGAGTCTGGGGAGTGCAGAGTCTGGGGAGTGCAGAGTCTGGGGAGTGCAGAGTCTGGGGAGTGCAGAGTCTGGGGAGTGCAGAGTCTGGGGAGTGCAGAGTCTGGGGAGTGCAGAGTCTGGGGAGTGCAGAGTCTGGGGAGTGCAGAGTCTGGGGAGTGCAGAGTCTGGGGAGTGCAGAGTCTGGGGAGTGCAGAGTCTGGGGAGTGCAGAGTCTGGGGAGTGCAGAGTCTGGGGAGTGCAGAGTCTGGGGAGTGCAGAGTCTGGGGAGTGCAGAGTCTGGGGAGTGCAGAGTCTGGGGAGTGCAGAGTCTGGGGAGTGCAGAGTCTGGGGAGTGCAGAGTCTGGGGAGTGCAGAGTCTGGGGAGTGCAGAGTCTGGGGAGTGCAGAGTCTGGGGAGTGCAGAGTCTGGGGAGTGCAGAGTCTGGGGAGTGCAGAGTCTGGGGAGTGCAGAGTCTGGGGAGTGCAGAGTCTGGGGAGTGCAGAGTCTGGGGAGTGCAGAGTCTGGGGAGTGCAGAGTCTGGGGAGTGCAGAGTCTGGGGAGTGCAGAGTCTGGGGAGTGCAGAGTCTGGGGAGTGCAGAGTCTGGGGAGTGCAGAGTCTGGGGAGTGCAGAGTCTGGGGAGTGCAGAGTCTGGGGAGTGCAGAGTCTGGGGAGTGCAGAGTCTGGGGAGTGCAGAGTCTGGGGAGTGCAGAGTCTGGGGAGTGCAGAGTCTGGGGAGTGCAGAGTCTGGGGAGTGCAGAGTCTGGGGAGTGCAGAGTCTGGGGAGTGCAGAGTCTGGGGAGTGCAGAGTCTGGGGAGTGCAGAGTCTGGGGAGTGCAGAGTCTGGGGAGTGCAGAGTCTGGGGAGTGCAGAGTCTGGGGAGTGCAGAGTCTGGGGAGTGCAGAGTCTGGGGAGTGCAGAGTCTGGGGAGTGCAGAGTCTGGGGAGTGCAGAGTCTGGGGAGTGCAGAGTCTGGGGAGTGCAGAGTCTGGGGAGTGCAGAGTCTGGGGAGTGCAGAGTCTGGGGAGTGCAGAGTCTGGGGAGTGCAGAGTCTGGGGAGTGCAGAGTCTGGGGAGTGCAGAGTCTGGGGAGTGCAGAGTCTGGGGAGTGCAGAGTCTGGGGAGTGCAGAGTCTGGGGAGTGCAGAGTCTGGGGAGTGCAGAGTCTGGGGAGTGCAGAGTCTGGGGAGTGCAGAGTCTGGGGAGTGCAGAGTCTGGGGAGTGCAGAGTCTGGGGAGTGCAGAGTCTGGGGAGTGCAGAGTCTGGGGAGTGCAGAGTCTGGGGAGTGCAGAGTCTGGGGAGTGCAGAGTCTGGGGAGTGCAGAGTCTGGGGAGTGCAGAGTCTGGGGAGTGCAGAGTCTGGGGAGTGCAGAGTCTGGGGAGTGCAGAGTCTGGGGAGTGCAGAGTCTGGGGAGTGCAGAGTCTGGGGAGTGCAGAGTCTGGGGAGTGCAGAGTCTGGGGAGTGCAGAGTCTGGGGAGTGCAGAGTCTGGGGAGTGCAGAGTCTGGGGAGTGCAGAGTCTGGGGAGTGCAGAGTCTGGGGAGTGCAGAGTCTGGGGAGTGCAGAGTCTGGGGAGTGCAGAGTCTGGGGAGTGCAGAGTCTGGGGAGTGCAGAGTCTGGGGAGTGCAGAGTCTGGGGAGTGCAGAGTCTGGGGAGTGCAGAGTCTGGGGAGTGCAGAGTCTGGGGAGTGCAGAGTCTGGGGAGTGCAGAGTCTGGGGAGTGCAGAGTCTGGGGAGTGCAGAGTCTGGGGAGTGCAGAGTCTGGGGAGTGCAGAGTCTGGGGAGTGCAGAGTCTGGGGAGTGCAGAGTCTGGGGAGTGCAGAGTCTGGGGAGTGCAGAGTCTGGGGAGTGCAGAGTCTGGGGAGTGCAGAGTCTGGGGAGTGCAGAGTCTGGGGAGTGCAGAGTCTGGGGAGTGCAGAGTCTGGGGAGTGCAGAGTCTGGGGAGTGCAGAGTCTGGGGAGTGCAGAGTCTGGGGAGTGCAGAGTCTGGGGAGTGCAGAGTCTGGGGAGTGCAGAGTCTGGGGAGTGCAGAGTCTGGGGAGTGCAGAGTCTGGGGAGTGCAGAGTCTGGGGAGTGCAGAGTCTGGGGAGTGCAGAGTCTGGGGAGTGCAGAGTCTGGGGAGTGCAGAGTCTGGGGAGTGCAGAGTCTGGGGAGTGCAGAGTCTGGGGAGTGCAGAGTCTGGGGAGTGCAGAGTCTGGGGAGTGCAGAGTCTGGGGAGTGCAGAGTCTGGGGAGTGCAGAGTCTGGGGAGTGCAGAGTCTGGGGAGTGCAGAGTCTGGGGAGTGCAGAGTCTGGGGAGTGCAGAGTCTGGGGAGTGCAGAGTCTGGGGAGTGCAGAGTCTGGGGAGTGCAGAGTCTGGGGAGTGCAGAGTCTGGGGAGTGCAGAGTCTGGGGAGTGCAGAGTCTGGGGAGTGCAGAGTCTGGGGAGTGCAGAGTCTGGGGAGTGCAGAGTCTGGGGAGTGCAGAGTCTGGGGAGTGCAGAGTCTGGGGAGTGCAGAGTCTGGGGAGTGCAGAGTCTGGGGAGTGCAGAGTCTGGGGAGTGCAGAGTCTGGGGAGTGCAGAGTCTGGGGAGTGCAGAGTCTGGGGAGTGCAGAGTCTGGGGAGTGCAGAGTCTGGGGAGTGCAGAGTCTGGGGAGTGCAGAGTCTGGGGAGTGCAGAGTCTGGGGAGTGCAGAGTCTGGGGAGTGCAGAGTCTGGGGAGTGCAGAGTCTGGGGAGTGCAGAGTCTGGGGAGTGCAGAGTCTGGGGAGTGCAGAGTCTGGGGAGTGCAGAGTCTGGGGAGTGCAGAGTCTGGGGAGTGCAGAGTCTGGGGAGTGCAGAGTCTGGGGAGTGCAGAGTCTGGGGAGTGCAGAGTCTGGGGAGTGCAGAGTCTGGGGAGTGCAGAGTCTGGGGAGTGCAGAGTCTGGGGAGTGCAGAGTCTGGGGAGTGCAGAGTCTGGGGAGTGCAGAGTCTGGGGAGTGCAGAGTCTGGGGAGTGCAGAGTCTGGGGAGTGCAGAGTCTGGGGAGTGCAGAGTCTGGGGAGTGCAGAGTCTGGGGAGTGCAGAGTCTGGGGAGTGCAGAGTCTGGGGAGTGCAGAGTCTGGGGAGTGCAGAGTCTGGGGAGTGCAGAGTCTGGGGAGTGCAGAGTCTGGGGAGTGCAGAGTCTGGGGAGTGCAGAGTCTGGGGAGTGCAGAGTCTGGGGAGTGCAGAGTCTGGGGAGTGCAGAGTCTGGGGAGTGCAGAGTCTGGGGAGTGCAGAGTCTGGGGAGTGCAGAGTCTGGGGAGTGCAGAGTCTGGGGAGTGCAGAGTCTGGGGAGTGCAGAGTCTGGGGAGTGCAGAGTCTGGGGAGTGCAGAGTCTGGGGAGTGCAGAGTCTGGGGAGTGCAGAGTCTGGGGAGTGCAGAGTCTGGGGAGTGCAGAGTCTGGGGAGTGCAGAGTCTGGGGAGTGCAGAGTCTGGGGAGTGCAGAGTCTGGGGAGTGCAGAGTCTGGGGAGTGCAGAGTCTGGGGAGTGCAGAGTCTGGGGAGTGCAGAGTCTGGGGAGTGCAGAGTCTGGGGAGTGCAGAGTCTGGGGAGTGCAGAGTCTGGGGAGTGCAGAGTCTGGGGAGTGCAGAGTCTGGGGAGTGCAGAGTCTGGGGAGTGCAGAGTCTGGGGAGTGCAGAGTCTGGGGAGTGCAGAGTCTGGGGAGTGCAGAGTCTGGGGAGTGCAGAGTCTGGGGAGTGCAGAGTCTGGGGAGTGCAGAGTCTGGGGAGTGCAGAGTCTGGGGAGTGCAGAGTCTGGGGAGTGCAGAGTCTGGGGAGTGCAGAGTCTGGGGAGTGCAGAGTCTGGGGAGTGCAGAGTCTGGGGAGTGCAGAGTCTGGGGAGTGCAGAGTCTGGGGAGTGCAGAGTCTGGGGAGTGCAGAGTCTGGGGAGTGCAGAGTCTGGGGAGTGCAGAGTCTGGGGAGTGCAGAGTCTGGGGAGTGCAGAGTCTGGGGAGTGCAGAGTCTGGGGAGTGCAGAGTCTGGGGAGTGCAGAGTCTGGGGAGTGCAGAGTCTGGGGAGTGCAGAGTCTGGGGAGTGCAGAGTCTGGGGAGTGCAGAGTCTGGGGAGTGCAGAGTCTGGGGAGTGCAGAGTCTGGGGAGTGCAGAGTCTGGGGAGTGCAGAGTCTGGGGAGTGCAGAGTCTGGGGAGTGCAGAGTCTGGGGAGTGCAGAGTCTGGGGAGTGCAGAGTCTGGGGAGTGCAGAGTCTGGGGAGTGCAGAGTCTGGGGAGTGCAGAGTCTGGGGAGTGCAGAGTCTGGGGAGTGCAGAGTCTGGGGAGTGCAGAGTCTGGGGAGTGCAGAGTCTGGGGAGTGCAGAGTCTGGGGAGTGCAGAGTCTGGGGAGTGCAGAGTCTGGGGAGTGCAGAGTCTGGGGAGTGCAGAGTCTGGGGAGTGCAGAGTCTGGGGAGTGCAGAGTCTGGGGAGTGCAGAGTCTGGGGAGTGCAGAGTCTGGGGAGTGCAGAGTCTGGGGAGTGCAGAGTCTGGGGAGTGCAGAGTCTGGGGAGTGCAGAGTCTGGGGAGTGCAGAGTCTGGGGAGTGCAGAGTCTGGGGAGTGCAGAGTCTGGGGAGTGCAGAGTCTGGGGAGTGCAGAGTCTGGGGAGTGCAGAGTCTGGGGAGTGCAGAGTCTGGGGAGTGCAGAGTCTGGGGAGTGCAGAGTCTGGGGAGTGCAGAGTCTGGGGAGTGCAGAGTCTGGGGAGTGCAGAGTCTGGGGAGTGCAGAGTCTGGGGAGTGCAGAGTCTGGGGAGTGCAGAGTCTGGGGAGTGCAGAGTCTGGGGAGTGCAGAGTCTGGGGAGTGCAGAGTCTGGGGAGTGCAGAGTCTGGGGAGTGCAGAGTCTGGGGAGTGCAGAGTCTGGGGAGTGCAGAGTCTGGGGAGTGCAGAGTCTGGGGAGTGCAGAGTCTGGGGAGTGCAGAGTCTGGGGAGTGCAGAGTCTGGGGAGTGCAGAGTCTGGGGAGTGCAGAGTCTGGGGAGTGCAGAGTCTGGGGAGTGCAGAGTCTGGGGAGTGCAGAGTCTGGGGAGTGCAGAGTCTGGGGAGTGCAGAGTCTGGGGAGTGCAGAGTCTGGGGAGTGCAGAGTCTGGGGAGTGCAGAGTCTGGGGAGTGCAGAGTCTGGGGAGTGCAGAGTCTGGGGAGTGCAGAGTCTGGGGAGTGCAGAGTCTGGGGAGTGCAGAGTCTGGGGAGTGCAGAGTCTGGGGAGTGCAGAGTCTGGGGAGTGCAGAGTCTGGGGAGTGCAGAGTCTGGGGAGTGCAGAGTCTGGGGAGTGCAGAGTCTGGGGAGTGCAGAGTCTGGGGAGTGCAGAGTCTGGGGAGTGCAGAGTCTGGGGAGTGCAGAGTCTGGGGAGTGCAGAGTCTGGGGAGTGCAGAGTCTGGGGAGTGCAGAGTCTGGGGAGTGCAGAGTCTGGGGAGTGCAGAGTCTGGGGAGTGCAGAGTCTGGGGAGTGCAGAGTCTGGGGAGTGCAGAGTCTGGGGAGTGCAGAGTCTGGGGAGTGCAGAGTCTGGGGAGTGCAGAGTCTGGGGAGTGCAGAGTCTGGGGAGTGCAGAGTCTGGGGAGTGCAGAGTCTGGGGAGTGCAGAGTCTGGGGAGTGCAGAGTCTGGGGAGTGCAGAGTCTGGGGAGTGCAGAGTCTGGGGAGTGCAGAGTCTGGGGAGTGCAGAGTCTGGGGAGTGCAGAGTCTGGGGAGTGCAGAGTCTGGGGAGTGCAGAGTCTGGGGAGTGCAGAGTCTGGGGAGTGCAGAGTCTGGGGAGTGCAGAGTCTGGGGAGTGCAGAGTCTGGGGAGTGCAGAGTCT